>OZ025255.1:14218937-14260255 GCA_964019135.1 Arenicola marina
TATCTTAATTTAAACATGATGAGACCGCTTTAAAAAGAACACATCCATCCAGAGAATAAAGTGCTGCATATGGTTATTTTGTGTCTGGTTTGAGGATTTAAATTGATGCATGAATTAATCTAAAAGAGAGAAAAACAAATTGTAGCCTTCAAATAACTGGCACCATGAAAAAAGTTTTAAGGCAATATTGCAATACTATGTTAACTAAAGAAGCGAAGAAGAACAGTGTGGAAGGTTGCCTTTGGCGCGTATTTACTTAACTAAATGTGTGAAATACTGGATTAAACTTCTGAAAATGCCACAAACTCGATACGCCAGGTGTTGCTATGATATGCTGAGGGATCTTGATGAACATGATAGGCCAACATGGGCATCTTCCGTAAGAAATCTCCTTGAAAAATATGACTTCAATGGTGTGTGGGAAATGCAGGAGTATATTGTGAAACTGAACGAGAATTTCTCAATGATTTTAACAATAAATTAACTATCTGTATGACCGATCAGTGGTACGCAACAACCCGAAACCAGAGTCGACTGAGCACTTATACACTGTTTAAATTCGATTTGAATTGTGAAACGTATCTGTCTGTAGTAAATTGTGCAAGAATTAGAAAAGCATTGTCGCGTTTCAGGTGTTCCGTCCATCGTCTTGCAGTAGAGCTCGGAAGAAGAAATGGAACATTGTTAGCAGATAGAATTTGCACTTATTGTAATCAAATGGATACTGTAGTACTCGAAGATGAATACCATGCCTTGTTGTGTTGCCCGCGCTATAAAGATATCAGAGAACTATACATAGAAAGCACTTATTGGAACCCACCAACCTTTGAAAACTTTCTCATATTAATGTCTTGCATCAATACTGAAACTCAAAGAAATTTGGCTATGTATATTTACACTGTTGAGAAAAGAGGGATATTTTTGATCAATACTTGATAATTTATTGTGTACGCCCAACATTTGTTCGTTCATTTTGTATTTAGTTTTCATTGGTTCGTTTATATGATGTACTTTGGGCCTGATGGCCTTGGAAACAGAAATAAAATCAACAACATCCAACAACATCCTAAAGAAGCCATCATAAAATCTGGATACCCAGCATCTTGAAAATAAGGTTCTGCAGAGATAATGCCTAGTCAAAAATCACTAAGGGCAATATTTAACAAGTTACTTTTGATGTACTTAACAGTTGAAGCTTTAGGAAAGTGACCGAACAGCAGATAACTTACATAACAATTTTGAACAAACAAAATATCAATCTGGCCCGCCCCCCTCTTGTATTTTTAGTTCATTAGCATAAGATACAGTTTGAAATAAAAATCTGACAATCAACAAATGGCATAAATAACATTGCTTACATTATAATGTAATGTAAATATAGCAACAGCATAGGATATCAGTTAAATATTGGGCACTGAACAAATCCATCAAATTGAGTGAAAGTCATTTAGAAAGAGACTCAATAGAAGCATTTTTTAAATAAAGCTTTCCTAAATAAATATGAATAAAGTGTATTTATCTTGTTTATCATGTTGATGGAAGTTAAAAAATCCACAATCGTCAATTCCCAGATTATATTTAAATGAAATTTGCATGGGCTTTGTACTTTGTGATCAATGATTTTCATTAATCGTGAACTGAGAATCTTAATATTAAATAGATCTAACCGTGAATTGAGATATCACCAATTTATATCATATATGTATCCGCCCCTTCCATTGTATATGGGGAATTTTCAATTTAACACATTGTGACCTGGGAAAAAAGACATTGATTTGGGAACACGACCCCCCCCCGAACACGACCCCCCCCCCCCCCCCCCCCCAATGAAAACAAGTGTCAATACTGTCAAGACAAACTTAGCTTAATTGTGTATGGGGGACTGATGTCTACCTGCACTCCATGATCTGATGCTATGTACATGATACTGCAATATCCCACCAACCTGTTTTGTACTGATTGCCCTATCCCACAGCATGCTTTGCTCCCCCTCCTCCCCTCTACCCCTCCCCTCTACCCCTCCCCTGTACTTTAGCTGTCTATACAAAAATTGATCACTACGGCACTAGACTTACCAGTGTGTCAGTTAAAATATATTCTTGGTAGCCGCTGGACTTTGTCACCAAATCATGCAAATGAGCACAGTGTCAGACTGTAATATCTGTATCGCTGGTCCTTGTTAGCTAGGTTTAGCGGCCATGTGAACATGTTCTTTGATGGTTCGTCACAGCGAAATGGTAGGAATAACTCCAGGCTTCATCTCCATTCTCAGTCTGAGTGTTAATCCAAAAGCCTGCATATTCTCGTATGCGTTCCACACAAAGTAAAGTCAGTCCCAAAAATGGGCCGCGAACAGAGCTGACAGCTAGGCCTAGGTGACACTGTATTCTGTAACAGTGTAACACTTTGACAGCTCAAATCCATCGTATTCGTGACTGCTGCGTTTGTTTCCGCACTTGGACATATGTACAAACTGATTGCTGCAGATGGATAATTCCCATAAGATCCAACAAGACACTGTGTTGGTATATGTTACACAACAAAAAGAAGCCAAAACAATCTGATTTCAAAACAACAGCATGCGAGCGGAGCAGAGCACGTGCGTTTGTGTTCCCCACAGACGTCATTTGTTGTGAGACCGATACGATCCGCACGCAGGCTGAAAATGACTGGCAAAATTTTGCGCGGGAGATATGAAATCGGCTTAGAGTATACTTTCACAGCGTTTTTCGAAAATGTCATCCCTCGATAAGATGCAAACATACTCCAGAGATTATTATAAAATAAAGTTGTTTTGGCGTGGCACAAACAGTTTAAGAGAGTTATCATATAGCCATGTATGTCGACAAAAGGCGAAAGGCTTTGTGTCTCCTGTATCGTGTTTATAGTGTGTTTTTTTTTGCCTAGGGATACCTATATATGGCCACAGCTGGATATATATATAGAGATACTATTAGTTGCATAGTTGTTTTATATTTTGTATATCATGACGCCCCCACGTTGCAGCGTTGAATTAAGAACACTTGCATTGGATCGTGTTTAACAGAAAATGCTAAAGCCTTGTTACACAATCATGAATGAAATCACAAAATGAGGTTACATGATAATTGTCCATATGTCGTGTAATAGTTTATAATGTAATTTCAATATTGGTCACGCTTAACATGTTGACTATAATTGCACTACATGAAAATGAAATATATATAAATACAACCCTTATATGACGTCAGAATCGGAAACACCGTCAACGGTGGCCAATTTCACGTACGTAGTTCAGCCGGGCTACTAGGCTTAATAAGTAGTCGGCTAAAATCACCCATCATTAACATGGTAACTGTAATCGCCCAAGCCCCGTAGTCGGCTAAATTGCATTCGTGAAATCCGCCACGGGATAGCCATGACTGTGGCTGATACACTTGAATCTAATATCAGTATTGAGCTAGGTGACTATCTCCCGACAAAATCAGGTCAAAGTAGGGTGGACACCATCCTACCCCTATGTTAGCCCGCGTCCTTTAAACTAGACTAATTAAGTAGGGTCCCCCATCCCCTAAAATTACCACTACCTCCACCGCCTTATAACAATTTAGCAATCATTGTCGTTTGATGAAGAAACAAGAGGAGGGAGCGGCAACTGCTATATATATGATTAGATGTGGTGAAACATATGACAAAAAGTAGTAACTAGGGTGTAACTAGTGTGTGATTGCCCGTGTCATCACCTCTCCCCACCGCCCACTCCCCTCACTCCGGCCCCAACATCATCGCCAAAATTGCGGCAGTTATAGGGCTGTACAGTTCTCGCGGGTTCTATTTCCGGTTTAGGTCTTTTGGGGACCAACAAAAAAAGCACGTGCTCTTAGAACGAGTGCGCACTCATTGTAGTCAGCGTTTTAGTGTTGGGAACCGGCCAGCTGCGCGGTTTGTGCCTAAAGAATCGAGTGGGTGTGAAACTATTTTTTGTTTGCTTTGGTCCAGGCATTGTTAACTATAAAATCATAACATAGTTAAAGACAAGACATTTATCTCTCCATAATGCATGTGGTCCGTTCGATGAGACCGTTGGAAGCGTTGTATTTTGAGCCAAATCATCGATGTTTATAGTTCTACGACAAACGGAGCACCATTGTCCTCACCTGCTCAGTCCATATAAGAAGCGTTGTTACGTAACCAGAGATACCGCGCGCAGACACGCGCGTCATGATGATTATTACGTCATACGACATGGAAAACCCCGCGCAGCACATCAGATCGCCTTACCCTGACAGTCATTCATGAGACAAGCACATTCTGGTTTATCAACTGCCTAACCGTTCTTACATTACACAAATCTACTCGGATGGTTATAATTCGGATATGCACAGAACTTCAGTGGTTAGTCCTGCTTCCAAGGACAGCTTTAGCCGATCTTGTGTGTGAGGCGAGGGAAGGCAAACAACCGGAAGGTAGGCAACACGTACAGGCCGTTAATGCTAGGCATTGACGCAGAGCATAGGTATCCCCGTCTCGTGGGGTCTCGATAAAATCCCGAAGTGACTGTACAGCCTTATTGGATCAACCTGCGCCCCATACACTCTCCCTTATCCCATTATACCGCTGTCAGCTCGATTGTTGTATCCATCACAACAATAGCATTGCTCGAGGTGGGTCAAGCGATTATATGTCATATACTATAAGCCACAGACTACCATTGCTCGAGGTGGGTCAAGCGATTATATGTCATATACTATAAGCCACAGGCTACCATCAATTATAGATCATGGCCATAGACTATGGACTATAGATTATCGGTCATAGATTATAGGCACTAGGCCCTAAACTATATGCCATGAGCTAAAAGCCATAATTTATAGGCCATATACTATAGGCCATGAGTTATAGGCCATAGGCCACAAGCCATGCACTATACGTTATACAATGTCGGCCGTAGGCCATATGCCATAGATTATAGGCCATAGACTATATGCCATAGATTATAGACCATAGACTATATGCCATAGATTATAGACCATAGACTATATGCCATACATTATATACCATAGCCATTGGGGGTGGAGTAAGCGCCCACGCGCGTAACGATGATGGCGCCCCCTCCTCACCAGAAACAACGCCCCAACCCACCCCCCTCCTCACCGTACGTCCTCTTCCCCCTCCCCCTCCCGCTCCACACCCTTCGGTCCGCCACTCACCCACACAGCTACACACTCCACCCCCTCCTCCCCTTCGCTTGTTATCACGTCTCATGGGGGTTTTTGTGCGACCCGCTTCCCCCCTCTGTACCCCCCCTCACTCACCGTCTCCCTCCCTACCTCTTTCCCTCCCAGCCCCCTACGCCCCCGTCCTCTCCTCCTCACCCTTCCTCACCGCCACACCCCTCCACCCACCGGTGCCGCTGCGTGCCATGCCTTAGCGGCAAACCGTCAGTGCCCCCACCCCCCATCCCCCCCCACCCCCAGCTTTCGGGCTCGCTGAATGCTCGGTTATTTCTTCAATGCCACGGCGATAATCTTCTAAAGCATGATCAAAGCGGCACCACGCCGGAATACGGCCCGCAGAGCGGCAGCGACACTGTTAAGGACCGAACTAAACTTGTATCGTTGGCGTTGCCATCCTCCGCGGTAAACACCATGCGCGTCAGTCACGATGAGACGCGCAAGTTTCTCGGTTAGATGTCCGTTTTATCGTCCAACCTATTACGCCGCTCCCGGCATGCCGCGCGGCGTACACCCGGTTCTGGGCACGTACTGACCACGGAAACGCCGTGTATTATCGCCCAATTCCAGTCAGCCACGTGTTTGTTACACGACGCCCACTCCACCCCCGCCCCCCTCACCCTGTCCCGGCCCCTTCCTCCATCCCTCCTTGATTTCCTTGATTTCCATCATTTGCTACACCACACCGCACCAAATCCCCCCCCCCCCCATACAATATCTACTCCGCTCCCCCGCCCCGCCCATCTTCGTCGTCAGTCATGTTTAATTCCATGGAAACTTCCGCGTGAGTTCACCACAGGGGAGGGGGAAGAGGGGAATAAGGCAACGGAAAGAGAGGAGAGCGTGCGGAAGAGGGGGGTGAGGATGGGACGGAATGGAAAGAGGAGAGGCAGGGGGCGGGCCGATGAAAAGAGGGAGGGGGAGGAGGAGAGGCGGATGAGCAGGAGGGGAGGCGGAGGGGATGGCGAAAGAGAAGACTACAGAGGGGGGGGGAGGAGGGGAAATGGATGAGGTACGGGGAGGTGGGATAGCGCGTCAAGGTTGGAAGGCCAGTCGACAAGTTGCGGCGACCGCTAGACGCGTGGCCACTGACAAGCGTCATCCACGGTGGGCGAAAGACGTCGTGCGCAGGCGTGCCACCCCCAGCACCACCATCACCACCAGCACCACCACCCGCACCACCACCACCACCAGCACCACCACCCGCCTGCCCCCTCCTGCCTGCCGCTGCCCACTTGGGGGAGGCCAAGTGCGCTGTCACCGCCAACCAACCGACGAGGCTTTACTTACCCTGGCACATAGGGCTGACAGACCGGCACACCGGCTTGCGGAACGTGCACGGCTATGTGGGAAACCTGCATGTGTGAGTGTGTATAAAGGAAGAAAGGTTAACAGAGAGAGAGAGACAGGCGGGAGAGTGAGTGAATGAGAGACCTCAACGGCCTGAAGTAGTCCTCCGCACACCAGCCCCATCTATCCGCGCGCACGTGTAGCGTGGTCGCTCCGTAATATGTGAGATTAAAGCAGATTGCTTGATGAGTAACAGACTTTTCCGCTGAAGGGCCCCGGAGGAACCGCCTGATTTATAAGGACAGCAGTGGGCGGAAATACAAACTCTCTCTCGTTCCTCTCCTCTCGCACACCCGCGCGACCACGTGGTGTGGTCCCATCTCGAGGTATTGCTGTTATTCCTTGACCCGTGACAGCGGCCAGGATTGAAGAAGTAAGTGGGCGTCACAAATAGACCTCGGCTATCGCGAGGTCCACGGGGGAGGGATTGCGCAGCGCTCGCGGGGGAGAAATAACGGAGCACCAGGCAGGTAGAGAGTCCCCCACCATCAAAACGCTGGGATGTCCGCCGGCAAACCGGTCATACTAGTACGAACGACGACAGCCTGCCAACGGAGATTCCTTCAGAGAGCGCTGACGACACCCCTCGTTGATCTCCACCACCACCACAAAGCCGCGGTCCCATCATCGGCGGAAGTCTCGCTGTCCACTCGCGTGACTGCCTGGCGCGCCATCTAGTGAATGACGCCCACATCAGAGGGGTCGGCGTGGAGATACCTCTTCTTCATTTCCCACCTCGGCGGCGGACGCAGCTCCGGCGTAATGTCAGTCAACAGGAATTACTTAGTAAGTGACGTGTTTTTTGTATCATTTATTCACCCCCTTTAGGGTGGTGGGGCCAATCGACGCAATAAGAAGTAAGTAATACTGAATTATGTGGGGTTTGTTTCATGTGTTAACAATCTGTACTAAGGGGAGGGGAAAGGGGCTGGATCCATATCATGAATCAGGATAATGGCTCCCCCCCCCACCCACCCACCCAAGCCGTTGATATCCAGAACTCTTATATCTACAGACGTCTTTCTGGGCAAGACTTAGATGGAGCTAATACAGCGGTGTGCGTATAGACCAAAAAAAGCGAAAGGTGTGGCGGAGGGAGAGGATAGAAAAACAGTAATAAACCTGACGTGTTTTCTCAACATTGGGTATGTTAAAAATGTTGATCTTTCAACAGAAATTGGTTTTACAGAAGAGCAATACATGTCAAGGTATTCCGTTGGGAATACATTTACCATATATTGTAAATGTCGCCGAAAATAATACCGGCTAGACACGGGGGGAGATAATTTAGGACTAGCAGGGGGGGGGCCGGGGTCGACACAAGAGAAAGTCATAGATCAGAGAGAAAGAGAGAGAGCGCGCAAAAAGAGAAATAGGAGGGATGAGCAGGGAGAGAGACAGAGAGGAACAGCTGATCGGATGCGGAGCGGGGGGATGGGGGGCAGGGAGAAGGAGACAGAGACATGGTGATAGGGAGACAGGGACAGGGACACAAGAAGAGGGAGAGGGACACAAGGAGAGGGAGAGGGCACCAGAGTGAGGGATACAGTGAAAAGGCGGGAAAGAAAGAAAGAAAGAAAGAAATATATAAGCAGATAGTGGACAACGATATGGATAGTAAGACACAGAGAAGGCAATATATAATATGGCGTTCTCTGTCAGTATGTTCAATTTATGTACATATTGCCTTCTCTGTCAACATGTTCAATATATGTATATATTGCCTTCTCTGTCAATATGTTTAATATATGATTGTATATATGGTCTTCTGTGTCAAAATGTTCAATATATGTATATAGTGCCTTCTCTGTCAATATGTTCATTATACGTATATATTGCCACCTGATCTCTCCACCGGTAAATCGACTCCCCGCCACTAGAGGCGCTGATCCCATGCCCAGTGAAAACAGACCGCCAAAACAAACCAATAGGTGGCGCCACTTCAGAAAAGTCAAGGTCAGGCCGTTGGCCGCGTCGTTCGGAGCGCCTCCTAGGGCTATTGAGTGATCCGCGGGGCCAAGAGATTGAAGCGTATAACACCGGACAGACCTCCTTGAACGACCAACCACACTGATCAATGGTCGCCACACAAACAACGTCAAGTGATGGCCGTCGCTGGGTATTGTCCCGACCGTGTTGTCAGCTATAATGCAAGGGTTGGTGGGTTGGTTGGTTGGTTGGTTATATATCCAGGACGCTTTAATCACTTTGGGTCATACCGCGTCAATGGGAGAAAGAAGGGAAGAGCGGAGCCATGTCCCCAGGGGTAACCCCCTACTCTTTACAAAGAAAGAAAGATCTTTATCCTGCGACCCCACAGATATGGGAAAGTCGGGGTGCGAACCACCGGTTCACCTTGCCGTTAGGCTCTCATGCGGCCAGAGCGGGGTTGGTGGGGTAGGGGGGCCGGAGGGATGGGGGCAGTGGCGAGAGATGCAGTTACTGGATACTGGAGACCCTATCAAATAGAGTTATAGCAAGGTGTATGTGGGTGGGGGGAGTGGTGATAGTGGAATGGGGTCTGAGAGAGGGGGGGGGGTGTCATTAAATATGTTGACGCTGTTGCCTACACAAGAAGAACATATAATGGGAGAATGACGGGGTGTCGACCCACCCCCCCCCCCCGCCCAGCCACACCCCACCCGTACCCCCTATGGTGCCTACTGCCTTAACTAAACCCAAGGCCTCAAGTAGGATACCTGTAGCTGCCCTGGCTTGGCCAAGCAGGATGGTAGTGTGGGGAGGGTGGCGTGCGCCGAAAGGGGGGAAGGGGGGCGTGGTGGATCCGGGGGTGGGGGGTAGTTAGGGTGAGGGTTAGAAGGAGGGAGAGGGGCTAATGACCAACATGAAACTCCTAAGCCTAAAGATTCGGACCGGATGTCCCCCTAAACAGGGGTCAATATGGGACTGCCCTTCGTGACACACGGCCCCAGATGACACAGGGCCCAAGATGACACGCGGCCGCAGATGACACACGGCCCCCCAGGTGACACACGTAAGCTCCGGTTCTGCTTTTACGGCGCCTGCCCGAGTTATGCTTTTGTGTGGAGTCCGGAACCGGAAGCATCATATTATGAACAGGCAGTACGAGGCGTTGCGCCCCCCCCCCCCCCCCCGGCCTTTCTTTCCCTTCCTTCCCCTCCCCTCCCCTACCCGAGTGTCAATCCCGAGGGTATATTAGCCTGTGCGAATCTGAGGCATTGTGTCTGGTATAATTACACGCCAACCAGGGACAATAACAATGACCATTGGTGTGAGTCCAAATCAAACTAGGTCAGACGACAGGGGAACCGTAACATAACTGCACGCATACGCATATCTGCACGAGTCATTTAGCCGAACTAAATATCAAAGAGAAATACAACTTGCAAGTATCGCGTATTTCTGCGAATAAAACAGCATTGTCCTTTTCGTATAAAACCGTAAAAACCTAAACTAAATTATTGCCAATGTGATCCCCACTTGGATAAGTATTAAGAGAATTTGATATAACTCGTTAGAACTGATTGCACGAATTTATTCTCATGTGGCTATGCTCTGTGAGAACTGTCTTAGAACGGATTCTGCGCGTTCTAAACGAAACGCCATCTGGCTGCTTAACACCGAGTTATTTAACTGTTTCTTCTAAACCTGACTTTTTTAAGTAGCATGAGAACACCTTTTTTATTATTGCGTAATAACTATATAAAAAGATGTATCTGGTGAAAAATTCGCATTTTTTTACCATGTGTTTTGAAATATGGCATACTAACCTTAAGGTGACGCACCAATAAATGGTGCGTGGACAGTTATACGGTGCCCAACAGCCCATAAAGTATCTATAATCACCCATCACAGTTATTTACTACATATGTGTATTGGTTGTATATTTCTCAGTGCATGGTGTTTCTGCTAGTATTGTTGTGTTGGACAGACTGAAGCATCTATACTATAGGTTGTAGGTAACATGATGATGATCTGCGTGTTACTAATATGCCGTATAACTGCCTGTGGCACGCATGTATATATAAACAGGACATGAACACGAGGAGTTTATTTTCCGACGCGTTTTGCGTTATGCATCAATTTATCGCATAGACATGACGTCATTGATGCCAACATCGTTCAAGCTATTTAAACAAATGTTTTCCGACAATTAAAAAAACATCTGCATAGCATACTGAAACGAAAGGTCATCAGTCGCATTCAACGCAACTGTAACAATTCCTGAGAATTATCGTGGCAAAACTGTCATAGAAAGTATTGTTTGGCATGACAGTATACGGTAAGTTAGAAGCTGCGTGCACTACGGCAGAGACTTGTAACTACGTCACTAACTGTCGTGTAGTGCATTGGTCTTCACACCATTTTAGGAAAGGTTGAGAAGGCAATGATTTTCAGTGGTAAAAACAGAATTTGATTACACTAATCACGCCATAGTATGTAACGAATTAAGACCCTGACATTGGTTTTGGCCGGAAACTACTTTTTCATTAGCTTTAAGAGTGAACAGACATGGAACTGATAAAGAAACGTGTGCAGTCTTGGGATTGCGTGTTGTCGTATTTACTCCAATTGCCTAGTTGGACTGAAGGAGTGGTGGATATGGAGGGTAGTTAATGGCATTGTTATCTGCGGGGGTTGGACCATGCAGCTAGCTGGGCTGCTGTCATGGGGTGTGTAAACTCAACCGATCTGCGATAAATGCCCCTCTCTAACGCTCTATGGTGAATAATTGGGGGATCTGCCTTACCTCACCCTCACCCCACCCTCACCTCACCCTCTCTCCACCCTCACCCCACCCTCTCCCGGTCCTCACCCCAATCTCTCCCCACCCTCTCCCCACAGCCTCCACACGCCCGATCGTTTGTCACCTCCCCCCCCCCTCTCCGCCACCACCCCCACCCCTCACAATACAGGTCACCAGGTACTCGTACCCCCGAATTGCCACTTCAGGATCTACTTACAGCATCCACACTCCGGATAGCGGGTGCCTGTCATCTGAAGTGTCCGCTTTCTCGCCCAACACCGCTGACTTGGCCCCGCCCCGTCCCCCGTCGCCATCTACCCCCCCCCCCCAACCCTCATCCAGCCCAACCACACCGCGTCGCCCTCTCTACCCCCGCACCCCCATTGACCCCACCCCTTTCCGCCCACGACTTCCTTGTACCGGCCTCAATGCCTAAAAGGTCGCTGTTTGCAGTCCAAATGTCACGGGTGGGCAGCATGCCATATACCCCCACACAGCGAGGTACGTCAGCCAATGCGGTTGGTAGGGACGGAGAGGCGGGGGAGGGGGTCCTGTTTGTGGGAGTGGTGACAGCAGTGGGTGTGATGTGGTGACAGCATTGGGTGTGGTGATAGCAGTGGGTGTGGTGACAGCAGTGGGTGCGGTGACAGCAGTGGATGTGGTGACAGTAGTGGATGTGGTGACCGCAGTGGGTGTGGTGACGGCAGTGTTTGTGGTGACAGCAGTGGGTGTGGTGACAGCAGTGGGTGCGGTGACATCAGTGGATGTGGTGACAGCAGTGGGTGTGGTGACAGCAGTGGGTGTGGTGACCGCAGTGGGTGTGGTGACGGCAGTGTTTGTGGTGACAGCAGTGTTTGTGGTGACAGCAGTGTTTGTGGTGACAGCAGTGTGTGTGGTTACTCTAGTGGATGCGGGGGACCAGGTTTAAAGCAGATGTGATAGTGACAATAACAGATTTGTTTTGTTATTATTTATTAATTCTCAATTATGGCAGTGTCATGTCACATTACCGAGATTAAATGGGCACAAAGATAGTTTAGAAAGCTTACGTATAGGCCTAAGGTCGCATTTGAACCCTGTCCCTCGGTACTCCTGTTCTTCGATTTCTTTTCTTGTGGTGACTATACAGTATCATTGTGGGATACAATCGCTTCCTGTGGCGACTATACGGTATCATTGTGAGATACAATCGTTTTCTGTGGCGACTATACAGTATCATTGTGGGGTACAATCGCTTCCTGTGACGACTATACAGTATCATTGTGGGATACAATCGCTTCCTGTGGCGACTATGCAGTATCATTGTGGGGTACAATCGCTTCCTGTGACGACTATACAGTATCATTGTGGGATACAATCGCTTCCTGTGGCGACTATGCAGTATCATTGTGGGGTACAATCGCTTCCTGTGACGACTATACAGTATCATTGTGGGATACAATCGCTTCCTGTGGCGACTATACAGTATCATTGTAGGATACAATCGCTTCCCGTGGCGACTATACAGTATCATTGTGGGGTACAATCGCTTCCTGTGACGACTATACAGTATCATTGTGGGATACAATCGCTTCCTGTGGCGACTATACAGTATCATTGTAGGATACAATCGCTTCCCGTGGCGACTATACAGTATCATTGTGGGATACAATCGCTTTCTGTGGCGACTATACAGTATAATTGTAGGATACAATCGCTTCCTGTGGCGACTATGCAGTATCATTGTAGGATACAATCGCTTCCTGTGGCGACTATACGGTATCATTGTAGGATACAATCGCTTCCTGTGACGACTATATAGTATCATTGTGGGGTACAATCGCTTCCTGTGACGACTATACAGTATCATTGTGGGATACAATCGCTTCCTGTGGCGACTATGCAGTATCATTGTGGGGTACAATCGCTTCCTGTGACGACTATACAGTATCATTGTGGGATACAATCGCTTCCTGTGGCGACTATACAGTATCATTGTAGGATACAATCGCTTCCCGTGGCGACCATACAGTATCATTGTGGGGTACAATCGCTTCCTGTGACGACTATACAGTATCATTGTGGGATACAATCGCTTCCTGTGGCGACTATACAGTATCATTGTAGGATACAATCGCTTCCCGTGGCGACTATACAGTATCATTGTGGGATACAATCGCTTTCTGTGGCGACTATACAGTACAATTGTAGGATACAATCGCTTCCTGTGGCGACTATGCAGTATCATTGTAGGATACAATCGCTTCCTGTGGCGACTATACGGTATCATTGTAGGATACAATCGCTTCCTGTGACGACTATACAGTATCATTGTGGGATAAAATCGCTTCCCGTGGCGACTATACAGTATCATTGTGGGATACAATCGCTTTCTGTGTCGACTATACAGTATCATTGTAGGATACAATCGCTTCCCGTGGCGACTATACAGTATCATTGTGGGATACAATCGCTTCCTGTGACGACTATACAGTGTCATTGTGGGATACAATCGCTTCCCGTGGCGACTATACAGTATCATTGTAGGATACAATCGCTTCCCGTGGCGACTATACAGTATCATTGTGGGATACAATCGCTTCCTGTGACGACTATACATTATCATTGTAGGATACAATCGCTTCCCGTGGCGACTATACAGTATCATTGTGGGATACAATCGCTTCCCGTGGCGACTATACAGTATCATCGTGGGGTACAATCGCTTCCTGCGAGGATTATACAGTATCATTGTGGGATACAATCGCTTCCTGTGGCGACTATGCAGTATCATTGTAGAATACAATCGCTTCCTGTGACGACTTTACAGTATCACTGCGGGATACAATCGTTTCCTGTGGCGACTATACAGTATCATTGTAGGATACAATCGCTTCCTGTCACGACTATACAGTATCATTGCGGGATACAATCGCTTCCTGTGGCGACTATACATTATCATTGTGGGATACAATCGCTTCCTTTGGCGACTATGCAGTATCATTGTGGGATACAATCGCTTTCTGTGGCGACTACACAGTATCATTTTGGGATACAATCGCTAACATTGTTTTTTGTTTTGCTTGCTGTGTTTAACAAATACTACCTAGTCGCGCTGTTAGATTTGCCTTTAGTTCCTATATTATAATGCATAATACTAGTCATATGTACCCGACGAATCATTAATATCCTTTCTTGTCTCTGGGGTGTAAGGCTGTCGTTCTTTATGACACCAGAGGGCATCTGGTCGTCGCCTGTGGCACATCACGAATACGGAATGAGCTACAACAGCGACATGATTCACCAGGTGGCGGCACTGCATGTGTGCTCATCATGCCTGCAAACGCCGTCTAAAATGTAAAGTGCGCGCCTGTGATCCGGCGGTTTAGAATGAGACTTTGTTCTTGCCTGCACGTCTGCCTGAAAAAACCCCCCCAAAAAACCGGATAATGAAATAGGGTTGGGTGAAACATGCTCCCAGATGCTGGCACGACCTGGTGATCTGCAGCTCTGTAGTCTGTTTATCAATGGTGCTGAGCTAGTAAGCCTGTCTTCTGACCTCCTCGTCTCCCTCCCTCCTCCCTCATCCTCTCCCCACTTCCCAGGGCCGAAATGATATAATCACGGGAAATTGTTGCCAGGCAGTAACGGACGCAAATTGACCATAATGACCCCACCATTGGCCTAATGCTATCCGCCGATATCAGATTGGATGGGTGAAACAGCCATGGGAGGACAACTGTTACTTCACTTGCAACACCAGTCCCGTTACCTACGGTAAAATTCCGTCATATACATGTATATGTAGAACTGAGAAATTATGGCAGCTTCTACAAGAAAGGGCAAATTTTCATCGTCAAGCTGACCAATCATAAGTCCAATAATACTTGTCCGCTCCCGTCACCTAGTGATTAATGACGGCCTAAATGGTTCATTACACCTCACAAAGGCCGCGCCGACGTCGGAGTGAGCCACTGGCATTAGCGTGGGTGGACCCCGCATGGGGTTCCGTGGCTTGTAGTTGGATTGCTTCAAACACAGGCTCCAGGGCCGCCAGCTACGTCAATTCAGCCAGTGACCACCGTCTCAGTCAGCGGCCTCTGAATTATCCGTCATATTATAGGTCCTTCTCATAAATACAGAAATGTCCACTTTTGTCCTCCCCACTCTTTCTATTTGTCGTTATCTACTTCTGATTCTCTCTGTCTGTCTTGTTCTCATTCAATCCCTATCCTCTTTTCTCTCTGTCGCTGTATATAAATATATATATATATATATATATATCGCTCTCGCCCCCCCCCCCCTTGCTATCTTTCAATCCGTATTTTCATCGCCTTTTTCATGCCAGTATCTTTCACACTCCCTCTTCCACTCTCTATATTTCTGCTTCTCTCACTCTCTACCTGTCCTCATTTTTCTCACTCGCCCTCGCGTCCCCTTTTCACCTACTCTCTCTCGCTGTCAGTCTATTTTTACGTCTTCGTACGCTTGACATTCCTCCATATCCAATAGATTAAATAGCTACTAGCCAATCAAACCTTTAGCAAGCAGAAAGACACGAATAGCAGCTTACGGCTACACGGCATCGTTACGGGGCAACTAAGGAGTTTTGATGGAATTTGGTTCGGAATAGACCCCCCATCGGCTTTCAGCACATACATATATTATTACATCCATCCTTATCAATCCGGGCCCTCCACCGCCCACGTAACAGCCCCCCCCCCTCCCGCCTGCCCCCAGGGATGACCTCCATCTTTATCCTTTCCCCACCCCCACCATACCCATCCCCGCGGTCGGTACGTGAGGTCATTGGACCGACCGCCAGGGGTCACCCGCGCCCATCATTAGCGCCCCCTTTCGGCGAGATTAACGCCGTGAAATTTTCATGAGCCCGGCTTTCAATGTCAAGTTACTACTGATCATCTTCCGATGGCGCCGTTTGTCCCCAAGGAGTATGATAACCACATGGCCAACCATGGTCATGACTCGTCGACACCAGCCAGCTCGTTGGGATAAAAGATCGACGCGAAGTATGCGCCCGCGGTTAGCGTTATATAAGCGGGGGTGTTTTTTTGCTCAGTGAAGACTAACGACTTCCTGATACGACACTTAGTGGGTTGTTGCGGGTAGAGGTGAGGTGAGATGGAGTGGAGAGGGTGGGTAGGGGGTGTAAATAGGGAGATGGGTTGCGAGGCGGAAGGGGTAAGAGAGAAAAGCTCAGCGTACAAATGGATAGCGGACGTGTGCCAATTTGCGCAAAGAAAAAAAACGGAGATGAGCCCCCTGCCCCCCCCCCCCCCCCGCCCAACCCCCTTGGCCCCCACCCGAAAAAAATTCTCCCGGGTTTATGACATGTGGGGAAGAAAACTAATGTGCCAAAACCGTGGCAGCGAAAGGAGTAGGAATTGGTGGTCTGCTGTCTGGAGACTCGACTCGGGGGGCAATTTGTCACTCACCCCGGGGTCTCTGGCACTCGTCTCACAGAATGACCCTCCCACTCATTTGCCTCAAATCGTCGATCATAGCACAAATTATGCCTAACAACGTGGCTTTTTATGTAAATTTCGCTATTGACCTTTTCGACAGGCGGGCAAGGCCAGACAGACCAACCGTGCTGGTGGGCTGGGGGAGGCCAACCTGACTCCAGAATAGAATACTCGCACCTAGGCTACTCTAGGCTACTCTAGACTACTCTAGGCTACTCTAGGCTACTCTCTGTGTGTATGCCGCTGGCTGGGTGGAGGAGGAGGAGGAAGATGGGAAGGAGGAGGTGGGGAGGAGGACGAGGAGGAGGAGAAGGAGGAGGAGGAGAAGGGGGAGGAGGAGAAGGGGGAGGAGGAGAAGAAGAGGGAGGAGGGGGAGGAGAAGGAGGAGGGGGAGCAGAAGGAGGAGGAGGGGGAGGGGGGAGGGGGAGGAGGAGGAGGGGGAGGGAGGAGGAGGAGGAGGAGGGGGAGGGGGGGGAGGAGGAGGAGGGGGAGGGGGGAGGAGGAGGAGGAGCGGAGGAATAGGAGGCAGGACGAAACGGGGTGAAGAGAGAAACGATGTGTGGGGGTGGAGGGAGAAACCAACCACAACTAATCCATTATGCCATGCATATATTGCACCACCGTTGTTTGTGTACCTACTTGCGCAGCGTAAGTTTCACGGGAGAAAGCCGACTTAACAAGCGAAGCCAATATGGCGTTATAGGATGTAGGTGGGACGGCGGTGAGACCGCGCGGGGGCGGGGAAGAGAGGGGGGTTGGAGGGGCTGGACGGGTGGGTGAGGGAAGTGCGTTACCCCCCCATTGGCGCCGTCCGTGTGTCCAGATTAGGTTTATTCCCCGAGGTGCTGTTGTTAAGGGTTGACTTGGACCAGGAGCGATGACTCACCCCCCTCACTTACTTATACTGGCCGCACCTCGATGCCGGAAGACCTTGGTGGGTGGATGGCTGGATCCCGGTCTCGGCATACGATTGGCTAACGTTGGGGGGGGGGGGGTCACGTCTTCTCGGCGATGTCTCTGATTGGTTGAAGTATAATAATTATTAGAGTTGTGTGCTGAAGTATTAATATTAATGCTATCATCTCAGCGAAATACGTTGCTGCAGTGGAAATTCGGATGGAGTTATGAGATAATGTCGTGGGCTATAACGTGATCGTGTAAACTCCACAGTTCAACAAGTAACTTAATTAAACTCACGCTCGTCGTGAATCTAGCATGGTTAGGTGTTTCGCACGGTTTTTCACTTTTTCACTTCACTGTGTTCACTGTCGATTTTTTTAAAATATGGTGTCTCTGTCGGAGTTTCGAGAAACTATCGTATGCCAGCGGTGTCGGTGTCAAAACAAAAGGTCTTGCTCTGTCTCATATAGATATACATATATAGATATATGCCCCCCCCCCCCCCATACAAATACGTCCAATCTAAATTTTACTTAACCTACCTACGGCTTAATCACTCGCTGTACCCACATGCCTACAAGCCACATCCTCTTGACGCAGAAAAAAGCCTCTATATCGCCAAGTTTATGGACGTAACCTTTCGCACCGATGTAGCAATGGCCACTCTTCATGGCTATGTATGGCGGAAAGAGATCTTTTATCTGTTGGCACGATAAAATCCTAGCGCCAGTTAAATATCACCTACAGCGTATTAAACTTGCGTGGGTAATAATGAATTTACTTGTTGACACTCACAAACTTAAATTACATTCACGGGTCCATTATAGCCTTAGTTGCCATGTTACTATGTCATTAATTCGAATGACGTCACAATACACATTGCGCCAGGTGACCTGAAATGAACAAGGTAACGGTGAACGCGATCAGGGTCCTTGTTTCGCAGGCACATTAAAAATATTCCTTTCATGGGGCATTTTTTTTCTAAGGACATTGACTCCCGGGTAGAAGTATTGCTAAAAAGTATAATGAACTAACGCGCGTTGATGGTTATAAATAACGGCTGGTTTGCTTCTCTTTTTCCGATTATCCATGATGGATTATTATTTACTGGGTGCGTGGCTTCTTAAACACACACAAAAAAAGTAGTACAAAATAGAGAGCGAGCCTTTACGTAATAACAAATTTGCGCCATTTATATCAAATATAGGGGAACATTCCTAATGGATATCTCGTTAGGCTAAGTATTCTGGAAAGAAATGTCGCGGCACAGGGCGAAATATTACATCAACAATTTTACATCTAATCGCAAAAACGTTTTCGCTCATCACCAGCTCTTTTTCGTTAAAGCTGCTGCACTAACAATAGGTTAATACCGTACAATCATTGCGCCCTCTGGTGTGGACGAATCAGGTAAATGTATTGTGCATGTCCGGGAGCTTTATGGACCAGACCCATTGTACTACTGCTAATGAATTCTTTCATCGGCCTCCCTGGGGGCGACTGCTCATTTCCTGTTCGCTGGCCTAGAACGGTTTCCTGTGACATCATGATTATCCTGGGCCCTGATGGTTGAAATCGCGGTTCAGATGATGCGATGACATTGTAAAACTAGGTTAAATCCTAACTGGCATACATAAAATTAAACCATCAGATGGCAACTAGATAAAATGTCACTAGAACGAAAAAAGCCAGGTATGAATGAAGCTGAGTAACTGAAAGCAAAATAGGAAAGGTCGTCAGTGTATCGGCATTAGCGCAGAAAGACAAGTGATCGTTTCTAGCATATTGGTTGGTTGGTTGTATATGCAGGACGCTTTAACCCATTCTGGTGATATCGCCAGCGATCCACGTGCCGTTAGGCTCTCAGGTGCTTATCGAGCAGAACCATGGACATTTTCACGGGGTGGGGCTCAAACCACACACCGGTCCCTTGGGTTGGCTTAACGGAGCATTCGCGATAATATGCGAATGCGCTACAAACATGTACTTACTTGGCCATGGATCTACCCCGTTGATGTTAGTGACGTAACTGCGCATGATTTTATAGCGCGTATTAAAGAATGTACGTGGTGAACGGAGGCGGCTTTTAGTAGTCTACAGAACTGTCTGGCTGTGTAATGTATTCTATACGATTGGCGAAGTAATTACGTGGACCTAAATTATCGGATCTCAATACATTGTATATAACCCACAACCATGCAGTAATAAAACAAAATCGCGCTAGGCCATTTGAGCATTGGTTATACCACCTGCTTAACTCACTACAAATTGTGGGAAGGGTGCGCGGGCGGGGGACTGGGGTCCGGGGGGGGTCCGGGGAGGGGGGAGCAGCGGTGGGAGGAATGAGGACTGGGATTTTACTGGTAAATCACCTCTGTCCTCCCGCAGGAACTCTTGCCGAATATTGCATCTACTAATCGCGTTTGCCATCAAATCCAAAGGAAACGCGAACAATTTGTCGAGTCTCAAATACCCCTTGCCCCCTCCCATAAATGTCCTTCTCCTTTGTAGGTGTTTAATTGATGATGATTTTTTTAATTTATAGCCCGTGATATATAACAGTGTCACTCATATGGATTAAGTTGTAGGAAATATGTCGATTTGTCTTCCATAGTAACTTTGTTGTCACTTTTATTGGTTGTATTGTTAGCTATGCGTCGCCTCTAGTAACAGTGTCAGTCTTAAGAACATTATGTAAAACGTATATGTCGCTTTTTTACTTATTATGGGTTGTATTTCTTGCAATAATATGCCACTAATGGCCTGCCTTGCTTGGGACAACATCAGACTTGTGTGTTGTAGCAAGACAATGTCGCCATTATGGGTTGTGTTGCTCGGGACATAATGACACTTGTAGGATCGGAGGATGAGATTATTGCACTTATGTTCCATTCTTCATTGCATTGTTTTGTTTTGCACTTGGCGATATCGTCCTGGGTAGCTCTCTGGGTACTGTCGTGGGGTTCATGGGCTATTTTGTAGGTGATGCAGTTGCTTTACTGCATGGGTTGTGACGTCGCCGGCGTAACCCGTATTGCACGTCAACGACTGCAGCGCCTCATAATACCCCAACTGTAAAGACGTGAGCGGGAGACAAACGCATGCCCCGATCATCTCCTGCGACAGAACGCGATGACCTCCCCATAGACCCACCACTAGCTCTCCACCCATCCCCAAGCCCACCCGGGCCACCCACACCTCCACCCACACCACCACCCATCCTCACACCCACCCCTCCACCCATCCCCTCACCCACCCTTCTTCCCATCCTTTCACCCATCCCTTCACAATTTTTGTCGCTAATGATGGCCGATTTTACACCGACTCGACTCAATTTTCATTGTATGTTTCATAAAAGTGCCGTGCCCATTTCTATGGTTGGCGTATCACTCGCTTCCAACATGAGCAACCACCTCTTCGTTACCCAAGGCCTGTTATGGACGGCGACCTCTACTATACCCAATGCCTGTTATGGACCGCCACCGCTACTTTACCCAAGGCGTCTTATGGACAGCCACCTCTACTTTACCCAAGGCCTCTTATGGGCAGCCACCTCTACTTTATCCAAGGCCTCTTATGTACAGCCACCTCTACTTTACCCAAGGCCTTTTATGTACAGACACCTCTACTTTACCCAAGGCCTCTTATGTACAGCCACCTCTACTTTACTCAAGGTCTCTTATGTACAGCCACCTCTACTTTACCCAAGGCCTCTTATGTACAGCCACTTCTACTTTACCCAAGGCCTCTTATGTACAGCCACCTCTACTTTACCCAAGGCCTCTTATGTACAGCCACCTCTACTTTACCCAAGGCCTTTTATGTACATCCACCTCTACTTTACCCAAGGCCTCCTATGTACAGCCACCTCTACTTTACCCAAGGCCTCTTATGTACAGCCACCTCTACTTTACCCAAGGCCTCTTATGTACAGTAATTGGCACACTGTACACAAGGCATATTTTCCACAGCAAGTAACGCACTGTGGTCATTGATTGTAGTCTACCATTAACCGCCACGGCCCCGTAACTTCAGTAAAGGCCTACAATCAACCGTAAAAGGGCTCGTAACTTCAATCTGCCAATCATTTACCTCAAATTCTTCTTACCCCCCCCCCCCCCAGCACCACCACCACCAGCTACCTACGCACACTGTAACTACACCCCACACCGAACAACATTCAATCCATACCTCCCATCCACTGATCCTCCGCCACCACCACCACCACCCCACCACACCCTATCTGTGATCGCGGGTGTGTGCGGGGCTGTTGTTTGGGTCTTCTTCACACGGCCGGCGTCCTAGAAGCTGTCACTTGGGACTTCCTTGATCGTGAGCGCGGCAGCCACGGTGACGTCACGACATCCGGGGACTGCTGGGCCCCTGTTTAGGCACGGAGTGACGTGTCGTCTTCCTCGATCTTGTTGACACGAACAGGGCAGGGCGTGCTTCGAAAACAGCCCGCGGGGAGGCGCACCTGTTAGACGCCTTGTTATGCCCGATTCTGAAAGACCCATCGACAGAATAAAAGCGGCCATATTGATGATATTGTAACAATTAACACAACAAACAGACCATGTTACGTTTTTTTCGTTTTTTCGCCTTCCGTTGTCTTGTACCCGTCTTTCTCGTCCGGTACATTTGTTTTTTGGGTTGTTTTTTTGTTTGGGGGGGGGCGGGGGGGGGGGGGGCTTTATCCCAGGCATTTGTAGTGTTAATGTGTGTTAATGGAGCCAGGCAGCCCATAGGCTAGAAGCGTGCACTCGGCGTGTTCTTTGCCCAATGGTATTTACTTGCATCATTCCATTAGCGACAGCAGGGTGTTCAAGTGTTGAAGCACGTACAGGTTTTCCGGTCTGGGAACTGTTTGGACTATAAGTTAGTAGCAGTAATTAATTAGGCTACAGGTTGTAGATATGTGCAGGTGCGCGGCATTATCCTCATTCCTTGCGGGCGACGCCATGTTGGTGAAATCGACGGTCGGCTGAAGTGCCTGTGTGCGTAGAAACCGGAAGTCAACGAGGAAGCCTTGTCCTGTTCATCGTCTGACTGCGCAGGTGCTTCAGGGAACACCCGGATGGCCCAGTGGTTAGCGTGTACACACACTGGAAGGTGGGCTCACCGACCGTTCGCGCCAACTCGGCGATATTCAAGCGGAAAAAGTAGGGGAATTATCCTGGCCACGTGGTTCTACTACCTCACACCAGCCTTCCGTCAGACGCGATACAACCTGTTAGACTAAAGCCCCTAGGGTATCCGTATCAGTACGAAAGTGTGAGCAGGCGAAATTAATGGTGCATGGAATTTTGCTTGCAGTACGTGATTGTAACTTCGTATGCATTTTATCAATAAAATGATCAGTAAGGATCACCACATCCAAGATTTTCCAGATCAATCGCATATAGTGAATAACGGTTTTCAGGTGTATACATGTTTCCATATGCTAAGGCGACTGTGCGCCATATAACTGTCTGTCTACGTTGCTCATCACAGGGGCTTCGGCTACTTTCGGCTACTTTGCAATAATTTTACAGGTGCGTAAATACAATCGAGCAAAGATGGCGGGAAGCCATAGTCTGGTCTCGGCACTTAGGACGGACGGGGCAGGAGACAACGCATGATGCTTACCCAGGCCCGCCATTATGATGGGAAATACATTAGGTGGCTATCCGTGTAGGCCCTGGGCGTAATGTAGTTAGCTGAGGCCAACCGGCACCCCGCACACCACATCCCGCGCCTCATAGGTACCCCCACATCGCATCCCCCACCCCTTCCCCCCAACCACACACACACCCCATGCCGCCCACTCAGAGTACAACAGTCTGTGTAGTATAGAACCATAGTTCTTGCATTGCAGCACTTGCAGCGGGCGAAGGTGGAGGGGTTGGTCTGTCGAAGGGGGCGGTCCATAACCCTCCTCCCACCCCCACCCCCTAGCAATCCACCCTCCACCCACCACCCGGCCACTAGCCGCCCCCCCCCCCCCCTCCCACTCCACTCCACCCCCGACCCGACACCCGTTCTCATTGTCATCAAGCGCACGATAATCTAATAATGCCAACTACTTAAGTCTTTTGGCGACCTTTCGTTGTAGGCGTGGAGTGTTTGCCTATTGATCCCAGAATGCGCAAGTCCTCAGGTTGCACGACGAGGAGGGTGTATTGGGCCGCGGCCAAAGTCGGGGTTAAAGAGGTTCAAGATTGGGAGGTAGAAAAGGGGTGACGGTGGAGGTTGGGAGGAGTTGGAGGGGAGGGGCCGAGAGGCGTGGGGGGGGGGTGATCCGTTCCGAAGGTGAAGGAGAGAGGTTAGAGTGGAAAGTGGGACGCGAATGACAGCAATTTGAACGGAGCCAGGCCTGAGCGGCGGTGGAGAGGAGAGCTAAGTTGTCGAGAGGGATGGAGTGCGAAGGTGTGGAGAAATATGACGAACGTGTGGTCCGGCCCATGGATCGAAAGTAGGGCTAAGGTGTAGAGAGAGTTCGGGTTAAGGTCGAACGTAAAATTTATTGGACGATGAGGTTCGAAGATAAAACTATTGATGCACTTGGTACATTGCACGCTGCGCCACCTTAGGGGCCTTTGCTCAAATGAATTTGTAGAGAGCGGGAATCTTGGTCATACGTCTACCATGCGATGTCGCCATCTGACGGCGGCATTTACAAAGACTTAGTTTCGGGTAGAGAGGGACGAGCTAAGTTGTAGACAGAGATGCAGGGCTAATGTGCAGCGGGGCAACAAGGCTAAGGTGTAGACATGCACAGGGATGGAGAACAGAGCTAAGGTGCAGACATGCACAGGGATGGAGAGCAGAGCTAAGGTGTAGACATGCACAGGGATGGAGAGCAGAGCTAAGGTGTAGACATGCACAGGGATGGAGAGCAGAGCTAAGGTGTAGACATGCACAGGGATGGAGAGCGGAGCTAAAGTGTAGACATGCACAGGGATTGAGAGCAGAGCTAAGGTGTAGACATGCACAGGGATGGAGAGCAGAGCTAAGGTGTAGACATGCATAGGGATGGAGAGCAGAGCTAAGGTGTAGACATGCACAGGGATGGAGAGCAGAGCTAAGGTGTAGACATGCATAGGGATGGAGAGCAGAGCTAAGGTGTAGACATGCATAGGGATGGAGAGCAGAGCTAAAGTGTAGACATGCACAGGGATGGAAAGCAGAGTTAAGGTGTAGACATGCACAGGGATGGAGAGCAGAGCTAAGGTGTTGACATGCACAGGGATGGAGAGCAGAGCTAAAGTGTAGACATGCACAGGGATGGAAAGCAGAGTTAAGGTGTAGACATGCACAGGGATGGAGAGCAGAGCTAAGGTGTAGACATGCACAGGGATGGAGAGCAGAGCTAAGGTGTAGACATGCACAGGGATGGAAAGCAGAGCTAAGGTGTAGACATGCACAGGGATGGAGAGCAGAGCTAAGGTGTAGACATGCACAGGGATGGAGAGCAGAGCTAAAGTGTAGACATGCACAGGGATGGAAAGCAGAGCTAAGGTGTAGACATGCACAGGGATGGAGAGCAGAGCTAAAGTGTAGACATGCACAAGGATGGAAAGCAGAGTTAAGGTGTAGACATGCACAGGGATGGAGAGCAGAGTTAAGGTGTAGTCATGCACAGAGCTGGAGAGCAGAGTTAAGGTGTAGACATGCATAGGGATGGAGAGCAGAGCCAAGGTGTAGACATGCACAGGGATGCAGAGCAGAGTTAAGGTGTAGTCATGCACAGAGCTGGGGAGCAGAGTTAAGGTGTAGACATGCATAGGGATGGAGAGCAGAGCCAAGGTGTAGACATGCACAGGGATGGAGAGCAGAGTTAAGGTGTAGACATGCACAGAGATGGAGAGGAGAGCTAAGGTGTAGACATGCACAGGGATGGACAGCAGAGCTAAGGTGTAGACATGCACAGGGATGGAGAGCAGAGCTAAGGTGTAGACATGCACAGGGATGGAGAGGAGAGCTAAGTTGTAGACATGCACAGAGATGGAAAGCAGAGCTAAGGTGTAGACATGCACAGAGATGGAGAGCAGAGTTAAGGTGTAGACATGCACAGGGATGGAGAGGAGAGCTAAGGTGTAGACATGCGCAGGGATGGAAAGCAGAGCTAAGGTTTACACATGCGCAGGGATGGAGAGCAGAGTTAAGGTGTAGACATACACAGGGATGGAGAGCAGAGCTAAGGTGTATACATGCATAGGGATGGAGAGCAGAGTTAAGGTGTAGACATGCACAGGGATGGAGAGCAGAGCTAAGGTGTAGACATGCACAGGGATGGAGAGCAGAGCTAAGGTGTAGACATACACAGGGATGGAGAGCAGAGCTAAGGTGTAGACATGCACAGGGATGGACAGCAGAGCTATAGTGTAGACATGCACAGGGATGGAGAGCAGAGCTAAGGTGCAGACATGCACAGGGATGGAAAGCAGAGCTAAGGTTTAGACATGCGCAGGGATGGATAGCAGAGCTAAGATGTAGACATACACAGGGATGGAGAGCAGAGCTAAGGTGTAGACATGCACAGGGATGGACAGCAGAGCTAAGGTTTACACATGCGCAGGGATGGAGAGCAGAGTTAAGGTGTAGACATACACAGGGATGGAGAGCAGAGCTAAGGTTTAGACATGCACAGGGATGGAAAGCAGAGCTAAGGTTTACACATGCGCAGGGATGGAGAGCAAAGTTAAGGTGTAGACATACACAGGGATGGAGAGCAGAGCTAAGGTGTATACATGCATAGGGATGGAGAGCAGAGTTAAGGTGTAGACATGCACAGGGATGGAGAGCAGAGCTAAGGTGTAGACATGCACAGGGATGGAGAGCAGAGCTAAGGTGTAGACATACACAGGGATGGAGAGCAGAGCTAAGGTGTAGACATGCACAGGGATGGACAGCAGAGCTATAGTGTAGACATGCACAGGGATGGAGAGCAGAGCTAAGGTGCAGACATGCACAGGGATGGAAAGCAGAGCTAAGGTTTAGACATGCGCAGGGATGGATAGCAGAGCTAAGATGTAGACATACACAGGGATGGAGAGCAGAGCTAAGGTGTACCATTGCACAGGGATGGAAAGCAGAGCTAAGGTGTAGACATGCACAGGGATGGAGAGCAGAGCTAAAGTGTAGACATGCACAGGGATGGAAAGCAGAGTTAAGGTGTAGACATGCACAGGGATGGAGAGCAGAGTTAAGGTGTAGTCATGCACAGAGCTGGAGAGCAGAGTTAAGGTGTAGACATGCATAGGGATGGAGAGCAGAGCCAAGGTGTAGACATGCACAGGGATGCAGAGCAGAGTTAAGGTGTAGTCATGCACAGAGCTGGGGAGCAGAGTTAAGGTGTAGACATGCATAGGGATGGAGAGCAGAGCCAAGGTGTAGACATGCACAGGGATGGAGAGCAGAGTTAAGGTGTAGACATGCACAGAGATGGAGAGGAGAGCTAAGGTGTAGACATGCACAGAGATGGACAGCAGAGCTAAGGTGTAGACATGCACAGGGATGGAGAACAGAGCTAAGGTGTAGACATGCACAGGGATGGAGAGGAGAGCTAAGGTGTAGACATGCACAGAGATGGAAAGCAGAGCTAAGGTGTAGACATGCACAGAGATGGAGAGCAGAGTTAAGGTGTAGACATGCACAGGGATGGAGAGGAGAGCTAAGGTGTAGACATGCGCAGGGATGGAAAGCAGAGCTAAGGTTTACACATGCGCAGGGATGGAGAGCAGAGTTAAGGTGTAGACATACACAGGGATGGAGAGCAGAGCTAAGGTGTATACATGCATAGGGATGGAGAGCAGAGTTAAGGTGTAGACATGCACAGGGATGGAGAGCAGAGCTAAGGTGTAGACATGCACAGGGATGGAGAGCAGAGCTAAGGTGTAGACATACACAGGGATGGAGAGCAGAGCTAAGGTGTAGACATGCACAGGGATGGACAGCAGAGCTATAGTGTAGACATGCACAGGGATGGAGAGCAGAGCTAAGGTGCTGACATGCACAGGGATGGAAAGCAGAGTTAAGGTGTAGTCATGCACAGAGCTGGGGAGCAGAGTTAAGGTGTAGACATGCATAGGGATGGAGAGCAGAGCCAAGGTGTAGACATGCACAGGGATGGAGAGCAGAGTTAAGGTGTAGACATGCACAGAGATGGAGAGGAGAGCTAAGGTGTAGACATGCACAGGGATGGACAGCAGAGCTAAGGTGTAGACATGCACAGGGATGGAGAGCAGAGCTAAGGTGTAGACATGCACAGGGATGGAGAGGAGAGCTAAGGTGTAGACATGCACAGAGATGGAAAGCAGAGCTAAGGTGTAGACATGCACAGAGATGGAGAGCAGAGTTAAGGTGTAGACATGCACAGGGATGGAGAGGAGAGCTAAGGTGTAGACATGCGCAGGGATGGAAAGCAGAGCTAAGGTTTACACATGCGCAGGGATGGAGAGCAGAGTTAAGGTGTAGACATACACAGGGATGGAGAGCAGAGCTAAGGTGTATACATGCATAGGGATGGAGAGCAGAGTTAAGGTGTAGACATGCACAGGGATGGAGAGCAGAGCTAAGGTGTAGACATGCACAGGGATGGAGAGCAGAGCTAAGGTGTAGACATACACAGGGATGGAGAGCAGAGCTAAGGTGTAGACATGCACAGGGATGGACAGCAGAGCTATAGTGTAGACATGCACAGGGATGGAGAGCAGAGCTAAGGTGCAGACATGCACAGGGATGGAAAACAGAGCTAAGGTTTAGACATGCGCAGGGATGGATAGCAGAGCTAAGATGTAGACATACACAGGGATGGAGAGCAGAGCTAAGGTGTAGACATGCACAGGGATGGACAGCAGAGCTAAGGTTTACACATGCGCAGGGATGGAGAGCAGAGTTAAGGTGTAGACATACACAGGGATGGAGAGCAGAGCTAAGGTTTAGACATGCACAGGGATGGAAAGCAGAGCTAAGGTTTACACATGCGCAGGGATGGAGAGCAAAGTTAAGGTGTAGACATACACAGGGATGGAGAGCAGAGCTAAGGTGTATACATGCATAGGGATGGAGAGCAGAGTTAAGGTGTAGACATGCACAGGGATGGAGAGCAGAGCTAAGGTGTAGACATGCACAGGGATGGAGAGCAGAGCTAAGGTGTAGACATACACAGGGATGGAGAGCAGAGCTAAGGTGTAGACATGCACAGGGATGGACAGCAGAGCTATAGTGTAGACATGCACAGGGATGGAGAGCAGAGCTGAGGTGCAGACATGCACAGGGATGGAAAGCAGAGCTAAGGTTTAGACATGCGCAGGGATGGATAGCAGAGCTAAGATGTAGACATACACAGGGATGGAGAGCAGAGCTAAGGTGTAGACATGCACAGGGATGGAAAGCAGAGCTAAGGTGTAGACATGCACAGGGATGGAGAGCAGAGCTAAAGTGTAGACATGCACAGGGATGGAAAGCAGAGTTAAGGTGTAGACATGCACAGGGATGGAGAGCAGAGTTAAGGTGTAGTCATGCACAGAGCTGGAGAGCAGAGTTAAGGTGTAGACATGCATAGGGATGGAGAGCAGAGCCAAGGTGTAGACATGCACAGGGATGCAGAGCAGAGTTAAGGTGTAGTCATGCACAGAGCTGGGGAGCAGAGTTAAGGTGTAGACATGCATAGGGATGGAGAGCAGAGCCAAGGTGTAGACATGCACAGGGATGGAGAGCAGAGTTAAGGTGTAGACATGCACAGAGATGGAGAGGAGAGCTAAGGTGTAGACATGCACAGAGATGGACAGCAGAGCTAAGGTGTAGACATGCACAGGGATGGAGAACAGAGCTAAGGTGTAGACATGCACAGGGATGGAGAGGAGAGCTAAGGTGTAGACATGCACAGAGATGGAAAGCAGAGCTAAGGTGTAGACATGCACAGAGATGGAGAGCAGAGTTAAGGTGTAGACATGCACAGGGATGGAGAGGAGAGCTAAGGTGTAGACATGCGCAGGGATGGAAAGCAGAGCTAAGGTTTACACATGCGCAGGGATGGAGAGCAGAGTTAAGGTGTAGACATACACAGGGATGGAGAGCAGAGCTAAGGTGTATACATGCATAGGGATGGAGAGCAGAGTTAAGGTGTAGACATGCACAGGGATGGAGAGCAGAGCTAAGGTGTAGACATGCACAGGGATGGAGAGCAGAGCTAAGGTGTAGACATACACAGGGATGGAGAGCAGAGCTAAGGTGTAGACATGCACAGGGATGGACAGCAGAGCTATAGTGTAGACATGCACAGGGATGGAGAGCAGAGCTAAGGTGCTGACATGCACAGGGATGGAAAGCAGAGCTAAGGTTTAGACATGCGCAGGGATGGATAGCAGAGCTAAGATGTAGACATACACAGGGATGGAGAGCAGAGCTAAGGTGTAGACATGCACAGGGATGGAAAGCAGAGCTAAGGTGTAGACATGCACAGGGATGGAGGGCAGAGCTAAGGTGCAGACATGCACAGGGATGGAGAGGAGAGCTAAGGTGTAGACATGCACAGAGATGGAAAGCAGAGCCAAGGCGTAGACATGCATAGGGATGGAGAGCAGAGTTAAGGTGTAGACATACACAGGGATGGAGAGCAGAGCCAAGGCGTAGACATGCATAGGGATGGAGAGCAGAGTTAAGGTGTAGACATGCACAGGGATGGAAAGCAGAGCTAAGGTGTAGACATGCACAGGGATGGAGAGCAGAGCTAAGATGTAGACATGCACAGGGATGGAGAGCAGAGCTAAGGTGTAGACATGCCCAGGGATGGAAAGCAGAGCTAAGGTTTAGACATGCGCAGGGATGGATAGCAGAGCTAAGATGTAGACATACACAGGGATGGAGAGCAGAGCTAAGGTGTAGACATGCACAGGGATGGACAGCAGAGCTAAGGTGTAGACATGCACAGGGATGGAGAGCAGAGCTAAGGTGCAGACATGCACAGGGATGGAGAGGAGAGCTAAGGTGTAGACATGCACAGAGATGGAAAGCAGAGCTAAGGTTTACACATGCGCAGGGATGGAGAGCAGAGCTAAGGTGCAGACATGCACAGGGATGGAGAACAGATTTAAGGTTTAGACATGCACAGGGATGGAAAGCAGAGCTAAGGTTTAGACATGCGCAGGGATGGAGAGCAGAGCTAAGGTGTAGACATACACAGGGATGGAGAGCAAAGCTAAGGTGTAGACATGCACAGAGATGGAGAGAAGAGCCAAGGTGTAGAGAAACTATGAAGGGAGAGAGAGACAGAATAGTATTAAGCTGTGAGAAGAGAGAATACGCAGACATACGGAGCAGAAAGACGACGGAAAAAGGAAAAGAGATAGAAAAGGCATCCGAAGGGGTAGAGAGAAAGTCAAGGAATGATTGAGTGGGAAAATATATTGCAATAGAGGAAGGGAGAGAACGGAATATATTATGAAGTGGGAGATATAATACGATGATGAAGGAGCATGTATAGCGAAGAGAGGGAACAACAGGCGGGTAAAAGCGAAATGACTGGCTGACTAAGCAGATAGAGGATAGAGATGATGAAGTCAATGGAATAACAAGAGGATGAAAAACCAATAACAACAAGATGAAGGACCAAGAACAAGAGGATTAAGAACCAATAACAACAGGATGAAGAACCAATTACAACAGGATGAGGAATCAATTACAAAAGGATGAAGAACCAATAACCATAGGATGAAGGACCAATAACAACAGGATGAATGACCAATTACAACAGGATGAATGACCAATAACAACAGGATGAAGAACCAATAACAACAGGATGAAGGACCAATAACAACAGGATGAAGGACCAATAACAACAGGATGAAGGACCAATAACAACAGGCTGAAGAACCATTAACCACAGGATGAAGGACCAATAACAACAGGATGAATGACCAATTACAACAGGATGAATGACCAATAACAACAGGATGAAGAACCAATAACAACAGGATGAAGGACCAATAACAACAGGATGAAGGACCAATAACAACAGGATGAAGGACCAATAACAACAGGCTGAAGAACCATTAACCACAGGATGAAGGACCAATAACAACAGGATGAATGACCAATTACAACAGGATGAATGACCAATAACAACAGGATGAAGAACCAATAACCACAGGATGAAGGACCAATAACAACAGGATGAAGGACCAATAACAACAGGATGAAGGACCAATAACCACAGGATGAAGGACCAATAACAACAGGATGAAGGACCAATAACAACAAGATGAAGGACCAATAACAACAGGATGAAGGACCAATAACAACATGATGAAGGACCAGCAACAACAGGATGAAGAACCAATAACAACAGGATGAAGGACCAATAACAACAGGATGAAGGACCAATAACAACAGGATGAAGGACCAATGACAACAGGACGAAGGACCAATAACAACAGGATGAAGAACCGGTAATAATAAGATAAATCAGAAAGCTTAGAGACGATAAAGCAGAGTGAATAACAAGCATATAAAGAACGAATAGCAAGATAACTCAAGAGGACGGACAGGGGGAATAAAGCAAAAAAATTATAATAGGATGAAGTAGATGCATTAGCAATGTGAAGAAGTACAGACGTTAACAATATGATGATGTAGAGACATTAACAATAGCATGAAGTAGAGACGTTAGCAACAGAATGAAAATTAGACCCCTAAAAATAGAATGAAGTAGTACAAATAGAGAGAATGAAGTGGAAGGTTTAATAAGAAGGGGAAACAGAAGGGATAGAGAGGATGGAACAGAAGGAAAAGTGAGAGGCTGAGCCGAAGACATAGTGAGCGCGGAGGCAAAAGGGATAGAGAGGATGAGGTAGAAGAAACAACAATAAGATTGATCATAGAATGGAGAACATAAAGGGATAAAGGGATTCCAGTCCAGTCCAGTCCAGTCCAGTCTTGGGCTCAACTGTTTGTTTAATTACAATTATACGCAGTTGGACATTGTACAGTAGAAAATGATCGCTACAATCCGGACAGAACATTTACTGGCTGGGTGTAGAGTCTGGGGAGGGCGCATTTGAGGGGGAGGGAGGGGTTATGGGAGCGGAAGTGGGGGGGGGGGCATGGACCGGGGGGCTAGGGGTAGTTGGGTATGGTCCGGGGGTCTGTGGGTGGGGGCGGGGGGGCATGATCCGACCTCCCGTGGGGTTGTGGCTGTGGCCATGATCTTATTACCATATCGTAAGAGGGCGCGGCGTGCTAATTATAGGTGTGTATGGCACACCCGATGGACGGACGAACAGACGCACAGACAGCGAGAAGGACGAACAGACCGACAGACAGACAGACCGTCCGTCGCCCAAGGGGCTTTCTTGGGGCCGGGAAGGTGAACAACACGACTGGAGTGCGCGGAGTCAACCTCTCGATCAGAGTGGCGTCACTCCAGAACGACTAACGACTAATCCCGGTGAAGACGTAGCCGGACCAGAGGGATTGGGGGTGGTGCTGGCGGTTGGTCGTTGAGGGAGGGGTGGGGGGGGGAAGTGAGTAGAGTGGTGTGGGGTTGGTGCTGGAGGTTCGTCCGTGAGGGAGGAGGGGGGGAGGAGCGGGGAGTAGGGTGGCGTGGGGGTTTGGTTGGGGTTGGGGTTGCGCAAGTGCCGATGGTTGCCACAAAAAACTTCAAACCAAGCGGGACTATTATGATCCCCGCCCCCCCCCCCCCCCCCACCCCTGTATCTCTCTCTCTCTCCCCTTACTGGTCGAGGGCGCCTTAGTCGTATGTACAATATCTTGAGAACACTTTTGTCTTTTGGCCACTCAAGGAGGAAGGATCGGCAAATGTCAAGGGATACCCCGTCCACCCATCGACTCGTCGTTCGTCACAGCGGCGACGGTGATGGAGGGGGCGGGGGGTGGGGGGTATAGTGGCGATGGCGGATGGGAGCGGAGGGAGGTGGGAGTGATTAGAGATATCGGTGGAGGGGGAGGGGGTACACTCGGTGTGAGGGTGGAGGGTGGAAAGGAAAAAAACGCGCTTTTGAGAGAGTAAGTCGGTGGGTGAGGAGAAGGAGTAGGAGGAGGAGGAGGAGGAGGAGGAAGAGGGGGAGGGGGAGGGTGCGGGGGCTGGTGGCTGGTAGGGAGGAGGGGAGGGGGGGGGGGTGGATACCTCTCCAAACGCCCGGCAAATGGCCATTCACTCGACGTGCCTATTTCGTCTGTTGCTATTATTAGACTGGCGAGGAACTATTTCGGAGGCTTGTTATAACGCCGTGATCTGTCCGTCTTACTTCAAAATTCCCCGGGACAAAACGCTGCGTGACTCCGGTGTGGGAGAGGCGTTGATTAGCGAGCGATCGCTCCATCACGGACGCGAAGACGCGCGTGTCAGCAGGGAGGGGGAATTAATATCATTAAGAATATGTGGAAGAGTTATACCGCCCCGCTCTTGTCGGTGGGACTCGGACCAGCCTGACGGTACCGCACGGTATGGGGCAGCGGCTGGACATGTGCGGGCTCTCCCACTCCGGCCGTGGGAGACATGCATGCCGGCGGAGAGTGGGGGGGGGGCATGGAAAAGGTCAAAAGCAGGCCAGCGTTTTGTCTTTTAAATACGTCATTTGTTTTATAGCCAACTAGGTAATCATCACCCCTAACCGACTACCCCCCCCCCCCGCCCTCCCACTCAGCCCCCTCCCCCCACGCCTACCGTCTCCAACCCCTGGGTGGTGACAGTTTTACGCTTCGCATATTTAGATTTTAGACAGCCTATTATATGATGACATTCCAAGGGTATTTGAATTATAAGGTTATTGGCTGGGCAGGAATTCCACTTAAGGAATGAGGCCTGCATGGACGTGCAGCTCGGGGTATAAAGTTTATTGGCCTGTCGGAAGCGAGACAACGTTAGAAGCCATTCCTATACATCACACGGAAATTGTAGCATTGTCCAACAGGCATGAAGGCTCTCCAACAGATTAAATATAGTTTATTGGACGCCAGGTAAGCCCACTGGCACATTTATCTTACAACCCCCAATACGCCTGGGCCCGTAGCTAAGGTATAAATCGAAACAGGCGAGTGAAAACAGCTCCAATCGGCCACCAGGGTTTTATTTGATTCTGCTGAGATTGCCAGGCATAATTGTTCTCCACGTGTTTCAGGACAATTCAGGAACCCTAGTCTGTTCAGTGTTCCACAACGACGCGGTAACGCGACGAAATCCAGATCCACCATTACGAGATTTGCCATTATGAGATCTACCATAATTAGATCAACCGTTATGAGATCCACCATTATGAGGTCCGCCATTATGAGATCCACCATTATAAGGTCCGCCATTATGAGATCCGACATTATGAGATCCGCCATTATAGGATCCGCCATTATGAGATGCACCATTATGAGATTCACCATTATGAGATGCACCATTATGAGATTCACCATTATGAGATGCACCATTATGAGATTCACCAATATGAAATCCAGCATTATGAGATTCACCATTATGGGGTGCGCCATTATAAGAGCCACCATTAGGAGATCCACCGTTATAAGATCCACCATTATGAGATCCACTCTTATGAGATTCCCCATTATAAGGTCCACCATTATGAGATCCACCGTCATAAGATCTACCATTATGAGATCTACAATTATGAAATCCACCATTATGATATCTACCATTATGAAATCCACCGTTATGAGATCCACCACTATAATATCCACCATTATGGGATCCACCATTATGATGCCACAGTGTGTAGGCTGTCATCGTGACTTATGCTTCATATTTCATGTTGACAACTGTGCCGCTGTCGAAACGAGCAACGTGAGAGAACCACTTGTTTTTAAAATACAAAGCCATCAAAGCCAAATTGTATCTCCTTTAATTGTCGCCTTCCCTTTCCATGGCTTGGAAAAAAGAGACAAGAGAATGTTGCATTTTGCGCTAATGAAGCTATATAAAATGTCGGCAGCGAACAGCGGACATGACTGGTACATGTATTCCCGTCTTAACGCTGCAATAAGTGGACAGTGAGCAAGACGCGTGTTCCACGAACTTCTGAGTCACATGGGAGGCGGTATTGTGATAAACCTGACTAAGCAAATCTGCTTAACGCCAAGTAAAATATTGAGAAGCGATTTTCCTTTTGATGAATACCACAATCTGTTGTCCTATTGCTATGGCATTTGGCGCAGTATGTACATCACTCGCGCTGTTTGTGGTGTTGTGGCGTTGGGCTGGCTCCAGCATGTGACGTCACGAGGATGCAATTAGTACATGATGAGACCTGGGCGATAAATGGGAGCAATGACCTTTAGTACTTGTTCCTGGTCGCGTTGACTTTTGCTTTGCCCCCCTGGAGCATGCTTCAGAGCCAGGTATGAGCAAACACTGCAATCCCAGACCAGTCGCGACAGCTTGTGAGGACCAACGGCTGGTCATTAAGCAAGGTGGCACGTATGTCTCCGTATATAGGGACATTGGATCAATAGAAGTTTACATTCATTTGGGTCGGTAGCGGTTGTACAAATACATGTAGGGGTGACTCCACCCCCCCCTCTCTCTCTCTGCCAATCTCCCTCCTTCTCACCTTCTCTGTCTCCCCCTCCCCCCTCTCTCCCTCTCTCTCTCTTGTGGCGTCGGTGCGTGGTCTCGCCGAGTGCCATCACCGCTGGAGACGAGTACCCACCGATCAAACGGACGTGGATAAAGTTAACGAGTAGTGACGCCTCGGCGGCCACCGTTCATTTACTCAGATTGAGATCCAGAGGGGTAATGGAGTCAGACCCAGGGTGGTATTGTCAGTAGCGCCGGAACCAGGATGGTATCCTTGGTAGATCGTGCGCCGTGGTATAGGTAGTGGAACCAACGCGGTGCTGGTAGTAGATTGGAAAGGATAGATGGAAAGTAGATCCATGTTAGTACAATTAGTAGATCCTGAGAGGCAGCAGCAGTAGATCCAGGGCGTAGCAGCAGTAGATCCAGGGTGGTAGCAGCAGTAGATCCAGGGTGGTAGCAGCTGTAGATCCAGGGTGATAGCAGCAGTAGATCCAGGGTGGTAGCAGCAGTAGATCCAGAGTGGTAGCAGCAGTAGATCCAGAGTGGTAGCAGCAGTAGATCCAGGGTGGTGTTAGCTGTAGATCCAGGGCGGTAGCAGCTGTAAATCCAAGCTGGTAGCAGCTGTAGACCCAGGGTGGTAGCAGCTGTAGATCCATGGTGGTAGCAGCTGTAGATCCAGGGCAGTAGCAGCTGTAAATCCAAGGTGGTAGCAGCTGTAGATCCAGGGTGGTAGCAGCTGTAGATCCATGGTGGTAGCAGCAGGGTGGTAGCAGTAGTAGATCGAGAGTGGTAGCAGCAGTAGATCCAGGGTGGTAGCAGCTGTAGATCCAGGGTGGTAGCAGGAGTAGATCCAGGGTGGTAACAGTAGTAGATCCAGGGTGGTAGCAGCAGGGTGGTAGCAGTAGTAGATCCAGGGTGGTAGCAGCAGTAGATCCAGGGTGATAGCAGCTGTAGATTCAGGGTGGTAGCAGCAGTAGATCCAGAGTGGTACCAGCTGTAGATCCACAGTGGTAGCAGTAGTAGATACAGGGTGGTAGCAGCTGTAGATCCAGGGTGGTATCAGCAGTAGATCCAGAGTGGTAGCAGCAGTAGATCCAGGGTGGTAGCAGCAGTAGATCCAGGGTGGTAGCAGCTGTAGATCCAGGGTGGTAGCAGCAGTAGATCCAGGGTGGTAGCAGCAGTAGATCCAGGGTGGTAGCAGCAGTAGAACCAGAGTGGTAGCAGCAGTAGATCCAGGGTGGTGGTAGCTGTAGATCCAGGGCGGTAGCAGCTGTAAATCCAAGGTGGTAGCAGCTGTAGATCCAGGGTGGCAGCAGCTGTAGATCCAGGGTGGTAGCAGCAGTAGGTCCAGGGTGGTAACAGTAGTAGATCCAGGGTGGTAGCAGCAGGGTGGTAGCAGTAGTAGATCCAGGGTGGTAGCAGCAGTAGATCCAGGGTGGTAGCAGCTGTAGATTCAGGGTGGTAGCAGCAGTAGATCCAGAGTGGTAGCAGCTGTAGATCCACAGTGGTAGCAGTAGTAGATCCAGGGTGGTAGCAGCTGTAGATCCAGGGTGGTATCAGCAGTAGATCCAGAGTGGTAGCAGCAGTAGATCCAGGGTGGTAGCAGCAGTAGATCCAGGGTGGTAGCAGCTGTAGATCCAGGGTGGTAGCAGCAGTAGATCCAGGGTGGTAGCAGCAGTAGATCCAGAGTGGTAGCAGCAGTAGAATCAGAGTGGTAGCAGCAGTAGATCCAGGGTGGTGGTAGCTGTAGATCCAGGGCGGTAGCAGCTGTAAATCCAAGGTGGTAGCAGCTGTAGATCCAGGGTGGTAGCAGCTGTAGATCCAGGGTGGTAGCAGCTGTAGATCCATGGTGGTAGCAGCAGGGTGGTAGCAGTAGTAGATCGAGAGTGGTAGCAGCAGTAGATCCAGGGTGGTAGCAGCTGTAGATCCAGGGTGGTAGCAGCTGTAGATCCATGGTGGTAGCAGCAGGGTGGTAGCAGTAGTAGATCGAGAGTGGTAGCAGCAGTAGATCCAGGGTGGTAGCAGCTGTAGATCCAGGGTGGTAGCAGCTGTAGATCCAGGGTGGTAGCAGCTGTAGATCCATGGTGGTAGCAGCAGGGTGGTAGCAGTAGTAGATCGAGAGTGGTAGCAGCTGTAGATCCAGGGGGGTAGCAGCTGTAGATCCAGGGCGGTAGCAGCTGTAAATCCAAGGTGGTAGCAGCTGTAGATCCAGGGTGGTATCAGCAGTAGATCCAGGGTGGTAGCAGCAGGGTGGTAACAGTAGTAGATCCAGAGTGGTAGCAGCAGTAGAACCAGAGTGGTAGCAGCAGTAGATCCAGGGTGGTGGTAGCTGTAGATCCAGGGCGGTAGCAGCTGTAAATCCAAGGTGGTAGCAGCTGTAGATCCAGGGTGGTAGCAGCTGTAGATCCAGGGTGGTAGCAGCTGTAGATCCATGGTGGTAGCAGCAGGGTGGTAGCAGCAGTAGATCCAGAGTGGTAGCAGCTGTAGATCCACAGTGGTAGCAGTAGCAGCAGGGTGGTAGCAGTAGTAGATCCAGGGTGGTAGCAGCAGTAGATCCAGGGTGATAGCAGCTGTAGATTCAGGGTGGTAGCAGCAGTAGATCCAGAGTGGTACCAGCTGTAGATCCACAGTGGTAGCAGTAGTAGATACAGGGTGGTAGCAGCTGTAGATCCAGGGTGGTATCAGCAGTAGATCCAGAGTGGTAGCAGCAGTAGATCCAGGGTGGTAGCAGCAGCAGATCCAGGGTGGTAGCAGCAGTAGATCCAGGGTGGTAGCAGCAGTAGATCCAGAGTGGTAGCAGCAGTAGATCCAGGGTGGTAGCAGCTGTAGATCCATGGTGGTAGCAGCAGGGTGGTAGCAGTAGTAGATCGAGAGTGGTAGCAGCAGTAGATCCAGGGTGGTAGCAGCTGTAGATCCAGGGTGGTAGCAGCTGTAGATCCAGGGTGGTAGCAGCTGTAGATCCATGGTGGTAGCAGCAGGGTGGTAGCAGTAGTAGATCGAGAGTGGTAGCAGCTGTAGATCCAGGGGGGTAGCAGCTGTAGATCCAGGGCGGTAGCAGCTGTAAATCCAAGGTGGTAGCAGCTGTAGATCCAGGGTGGTATCAGCAGTAGATCCAGGGTGGTAGCAGCAGGGTGGTAACAGTAGTAGATCCAGGGTGGTAGTAGTAGATCCAGAGTGGTAGCAGCAGTAGATCCAGGGTGGTAGCAGCAGGGTGGTAACAGTAGTAGATCCAGGGTGGTAGTAGTAGATCCAGAGTGGTAGCAGCAGTAGATCCAGGGTTGTAGCAGCTATAGATCCAGGGTGGTATCAGCAGTAGATCCAGGGTGGTAGCAGCTGTAGATCCAGGGTGGTAGCAGTAGTAGATCCAGGGTGGTAGCAGCAGTAGATCCCGAGTGGTAGCAGCAGTAGATCCAGAGTGGTATCAGCAGTAGATCCAGGGTGGTAGCAGCTGTAGATCCATAGTGGTAGCAGCAATAGATCCAGGGTGGTATCAGCAGTAGATCCAGGGTGGGAGCAGTTGTAGAAAATTGCTTATTGGACATTTGCTCACTAGGCAATAGCCCGATCCATGCTATCAATCATTCATTGACGTCGCTGCTGCTTTTATCTAATCATGTGGTGCAAAAAGCTCTTCCGCGCAAGTGTGGTCGGACAAACAAGTCGGACAAACAAAGCAGCATGTCACTTTGTAGCCAATTTCAGAGATGGGTACTTCTCAATTGTACCTACCATCTGCTATGATTGTCAATTTCATACTCACGACTGGGCGGGGCTTAGTCTGAGTGTGGATCAGTCTATTGCTGGACATTTGCGCTGAAGCTAATTATTCATTGGACCATTGCTCACTAGACCATTGCTCACTGGACCATTGCTCAATGGACCATTGCTCACCAGACCATTGCTCACCGGACCATTGCTCACTGGACCATTGCTCACCGGACCATTGCTCACTGGACCATTGCTCACCAGACCATTGCTCACTGGACCATTGCTCACTGGACCATTGCTCACCAGACCATTGCTCACCGGACCATTGCTCACCAGACCATTGCTCACCGGACCATTGCTCACTGGACCATGGCTCACTATCCAGTTGCTTACCGGACATTTGCTCACTAAACAATTGTTCACCAATTAGTTGGAAACCCGAACCACCGCTCATTTGGATAACCCATATACCATGGCTTGTTGATATCGTGCAATATGGGGGCTGAATGAAATAAGTCATGTGATAAGACGTAAAATAAGGGTTTAAATGTTTTTCGTTTTAAGTAGATGATACCTTTCAACAACTAGTTTTGCATGATACCCAGCGTAAAACTATTTTCTCACCGACCCAACCACACTTACTTGGACGGTTTTCCGTTTCCGCACGTTAGAATTGTGATGGGTAAAACTTGAAATCTTCTCCTCTGATTGGTTAACACATTGATCGTCCTCTGTGCTACCGTATAAACCCGTCGATAAAACGAACGTCACCCAAACGCCTGTTACCGCGGACGCGCGATGAATGGAATGATCCCATTAATGAGGAACAAATGTTTTCTTCTCTCATGAGTTTATGCCAAGTAATGTCAGGTCTTCTTCACGACCGAAACATGTCGCCATCAAGGTAGCGGGAGCGACGTAACGACCGCGGTGGAGTGCCTACTTCCGGAGATGCCTTGGCCGATAAACAGAAGGAGATGGCACTTTCCTGTGACGCAATCGTTTCCTCCTAGACACGCACCCCCCCCCCCCCCCCCCCCTCACCATCCTCCTACTGTCCCACGCCGGCGGGACATCGCCCCACCGACCCCCCAGCACGCACTGCCTGCCCCCCCCCCCTGCCCCGACAGCCACATCGCTCGCGGTGCACCACGGGCTGTCACTCAATAGCGCTTGGTCTCCCACCGTGTTAGTCTAGGTTTTATTGTAACAGACAAGTACATTCAATCACCACTTAATCCCCCTAGTCTGACTAACAATAACCAAATCTTTACCTTTATGCAAATCCAGCCCACCCACCGGCACTCTAAGCCCCCCCCCCCCCGCCCCCCTCCATCATCCTCCCCTTTCTGTTTCTCTTTATTCTCCCTCTCCTCCCTGTTCGCCCCTACCATCTTCCTCCTCATCATCATCCTCCCGTCTTTCTC
>OZ025255.1:14260455-14492465 GCA_964019135.1 Arenicola marina
TAGTAAGACAAATCACAAACTAGTGTACACCGCACCCGCTCCGTGCGCTGCCTGACTTATCCGCACTGTGGCGCTATTGATAGAGCGTGTTGGATGACAACGGACACTGAACGAAATACGAGCAAGCGTCGTAGGCCATCAACACATTATCAGGCTCCTATGACGCATTTCCGGCCTATGGATAGGAGGTCGTGACCACACCCTGTTGGCCTGTTGTAGTTAACCAATGACATTTAGCGAAGAGCTATTTGTAACAGTGCACGACGATGCCTGATCCCATCGGGGCTACCCAGCCGCTCCAGGCACGCATGCGTGTACCCATCCCGACTTGCGGTTAAAATTACAGACCATACCACCTGATGTGACGGAGGTTGAATTTGACGTCACAAGAGGCGAGTGGTGTGGGGAGGGGAGCAATGGGGCGTAACTGAACGATTGATAACCGATTGTGGGACTTAAACTGTTCTTTTCCTTCATCCATTGTATTTTTAGACGTTACTGAACAATAAACCAATAATATTAGTTAAAGTAAACACGGATGTGGTTTTGGCTAGGTCCCTTCAGCACCCAATATACCCATCTTTTATGTGTATACGCGAATGATATCCAACTTGTCTGGAGAAAGTTCTTGTCATGAAACCAACTGATTTTATTATTATTATGATTATTATTATTATTATTATTTTCTAGGTGTTTACTATTATCAGTACAATAATTACTCCTACCAATTGTAGTACTATTATTAATATTATATGGGGCTACGATTAATAATATTATACTGCGATGACTAAACATATTAATACATGTATGATTAATAATATAGTATTACAATTATGATGAATACTATTACTACAGTTGTGTTTAATCTTATTACTAAAATTATGGTTAATAATAATAATATAATTGTGATTAATAATACTATTCTTGTTATTATCACACATACACGATTAACCGTTCCTCCACGTTCCAAGCTATAAAGCAAAGCAATGACGTTATGTATTCTGTGTCACTGCGGTAAAAGCCCTTGGGGCTTATTCCTCAAAGGACATATTTTTGAGTACCCCAGCGCCCGCAACTACGTGATTCAATGACCTTTCACCGAGGAGAGTGCCTCATTCAGTAAACAGGCGTTATTTCCTCTCATGCTGTAGTTTTTCGCTGCAACACGAAAGGTTAAACAGGATGTAGACATTTTAATCAGCCCGGGGCGACGTGACGCGACGTGAATTGACGTGACTCGACAGCAGGTCCTGATTGGTGTATATCTGACCAGCATTGCACGTATTTGATTTATTATCGCTCACTGACGCCGATTAAATGGCCGTTTCATTATCCCCCCTCTCTCCTTGGTATCCTCGGTTAAAAGTGCTGCTTTACGAAGAGTAATATGGGTGCGTTTTGAGCTTTTTAAAGGCTACACTGGGTCGCCAAATATCATGAGCTCGGGTTAACCCATTGTCCCATATGCAGGGTTACAACACGTGACCTGTTCATAAGCAGTCCATGCTATATAGAGCAAAGGGATTAACGTACAAAGGCAGGACATTGTCTCATACTAAACCATTTGTGTTTTATTTTAAAGTTAGTATTTGAATTTGGAGTAAACATTGGACCGGCGTGGCCGCAAACGGTTTTCGGGAAGGGTTTTGTGAGTTCAGAAGGAGGCACATCCATACGCCACTTGTCGCCATGAAGCCTGTCTAGATCAGTCGGTAAAACATAAATTAAATTCGTTTATTTCTATGGTAACACATCGGCCTGTTGAGCGTAAGTTTGCGCGGTCAATTGTCAATGGAGATGTTTCTCACAGATCGCAACAACCCCTATTTGCTCTGAAACATGTGATTCTCCCCACGGTCGTCGCACTTTGAATTAAATACAAAGGTAGAGGAGTGGTCTAATTAAGTATACACGATTTTCGCGTTGCTAACGCCTACGTCCAAAACAGTCACACAAAAGAGGAGATTTTCCCTAAAGACTCAAGTCATTTGTTTGCGATGGTTGCAGGGTACATTTTTCTGCATACAATAACATTCAGTGATGCATCTATGGATGTGGTTGACAAGAGAAAGCAAAACTTATTCGGACAGATCTGTCGGATGTTTTCTCGGAATAGCCGAGTGGGACTTTCTTCGACAGTGCCTTTCATCTAAAGAAATCATTACGTAATCCTAAGTCGACGAATAAAAACTCAATACCCTGGAAACGATTAGGCCTTATAAACGTATATCTGCTGATCAGGACTTAATGGACTTTTTTCTCATTGAGACGAGTTTTTGTCATTTCCATGAGTGCAGGTGGAGAGAGGAGGGGGTGCATAAGAACTCCGACAAGATTTCCCCGACCACGTGTCATCGGCGTTGGTTTAGGGTGCCTTGAGGGGGGGCGGGGCGAGGGGGGGCACCGCCCGGCTGGCTGACGGTCGTGGCTACAACGTTTATAGATCAACGGGATGTTGCTGGGGCTGGCTTGCTGTAGTGGGGAGGGGGAGGAGGAGGTGGGGGCTGCTATTAGCACTATATATAGCGACCGCGCGGAGGGTGGAGCCCACAGGAGGCGTAGCCATAGCCACAGGCGGGTGAATTTAGCCCGTCTGCCGTGTGCTAGCTGCCCGTCTGCCGTGTGCTAGCTGCCCGTCTGCCGTGTGCTAGCTGCCCGTCTGCCGTGTGCTAGCTGCCCGTCTGCCGTGTGCTAGCTGCCCGTCTGCCGTGTGCTAGCTGCCCGTCTGCCGTGTGCTAGCTGCCCGTCTGCCGTGTGCTAGCTGCCCGTCTGCCGTGTGCTAGCTGCCCGTCTGCCGTGTGCTAGCTGCCCGTCTGCCGTGTGCTAGCTGCCCGTCTGCCGTGTGCTAGCTGCCCGTCTGCCGTGTGCTAGCTGCCCGTCTGCCGTGTGCTAGCTGCCCGTCTGCCGTGTGCTAGCTGCCCGTCTGCCGTGTGCTAGCTGCCCGTCTGCCGTGTGCTAGCTGCCCGTCTGCCGTGTGCTAGCTGCCCGTCTGCCGTGTGCTAGCTGCCCGTCTGCCGTGTGCTAGCTGCCCGTCTGCCGTGTGCTAGCTGCCCGTCTGCCGTGTGCTAGCTGCCCGTCTGCCGTGTGCTAGCTGCCCGTCTGCCGTGTGCTAGCTGCCCGTCTGCCGTGTGCTAGCTGCCCGTCTGCCGTGTGCTAGCTGCCCGTCTGCCGTGTGCTAGCTGCCCGTCTGCCGTGTGCTAGCTGCCCGTCTGCCGTGTGCTAGCTGCCCGTCTGCCGTGTGCTAGCTGCCCGTCTGCCGTGTGCTAGCTGCCCGTCTGCCGTGTGCTAGCTGCCCGTCTGCCGTGTGCTAGCTGCCCGTCTGCCGTGTGCTAGCTGCCCGTCTGCCGTGTGCTAGCTGCCCGTCTGCCGTGTGCTAGCTGCCCGTCTGCCGTGTGCTAGCTGCCCGTCTGCCGTGTGCTAGCTGCCCGTCTGCCGTGTGCTAGCTGCCCGTCTGCCGTGTGCTAGCTGCCCGTCTGCCGTGTGCTAGCTGCCCGTCTGCCGTGTGCTAGCTGCCCGTCTGCCGTGTGCTAGCTGCCCGTCTGCCGTGTGCTAGCTGCCCGTCTGCCGTGTGCTAGCTGCCCGTCTGCCGTGTGCTAGCTGCCCGTCTGCCGTGTGCTAGCTGCCCGTCTGCCGTGTGCTAGCTGCCCGTCTGCCGTGTGCTAGCTGCCCGTCTGCCGTGTGCTAGCTGCCCGTCTGCCGTGTGCTAGCTGCCCGTCTGCCGTGTGCTAGCTGCCCGTCTGCCGTGTGCTAGCTGCCCGTCTGCCGTGTGCTAGCTGCCCGTCTGCCGTGTGCTAGCTGCCCGTCTGCCGTGTGCTAGCTGCCCGTCTGCCGTGTGCTAGCTGCCCGTCTGCCGTGTGCTAGCTGCCCGTCTGCCGTGTGCTAGCTGCCCGTCTGCCGTGTGCTAGCTGCCCGTCTGCCGTGTGCTAGCTGCCCGTCTGCCGTGTGCTAGCTGCCCGTCTGCCGTGTGCTAGCTGCCCGTCTGCCGTGTGCTAGCTGCCCGTCTGCCGTGTGCTAGCTGCCCGTCTGCCGTGTGCTAGCTGCCCGTCTGCCGTGTGCTAGCTGCCCGTCTGCCGTGTGCTAGCTGCCCGTCTGCCGTGTGCTAGCTGCCCGTCTGCCGTGTGCTAGCTGCCCGTCTGCCGTGTGCTAGCTGCCCGTCTGCCGTGTGCTAGCTGCCCGTCTGCCGTGTGCTAGCTGCCCGTCTGCCGTGTGCTAGCTGCCCGTCTGCCGTGTGCTAGCTGCCCGTCTGCCGTGTGCTAGCTGCCCGTCTGCCGTGTGCTAGCTGCCCGTCTGCCGTGTGCTAGCTGCCCGTCTGCCGTGTGCTAGCTGCCCGTCTGCCGTGTGCTAGCTGCCCGTCTGCCGTGTGCTAGCTGCCCGTCTGCCGTGTGCTAGCTGCCCGTCTGTCCTCCGGGATCGATACGAGCAATGTCTTCATTTAGTAGCCTCTACAAATTGAATCGCGGCGCCCCGCTCCACGGCATTAACGGCGATGTAAGCAGCTTTATATATACCGGGCCGCAAACTTGGCAGGCAGGTTTCTTTCTTGGCAAGACTATGATTGATTCCTAATGAATGCTGATTGATGGACGTACCTGGCCCAAACGGCTATTAATACAGCGTTCGCATGGAGGAATTGAATAATTTTCCTCTCGGAATTGGTCAGGAGCGCGACTGAGAGGTTGGGTGAATAGGTGGGGGAGGGGGGGGGGGTAGGTAGAAAGCGGGAGGGGGGGAAGGGTGGGTGCGTGCGTGTGGAATTTGGGAATGGGGAAGTGGTGGGGGTCGCTGGCACGTAGAGGGTAGGCACGGGGGGGGGGGGGGGCGGGGCGGCGGCGCTCCATGGGGAGGGGGAGGGTTATACACACTATTTCTGACAGGGGCCAGGTCATGGATGCTAAATATAGCAAGAGGTATATGTGTGCTCACCGAGAGGGGGGAGGGGCGGGGGGGGGGGCTGTGCCAGGTGAACCGTATGGCTCCAGCATCAATAAACAGATAATCCTTTATGCAGTGTATTTATGCTTATAGTAACAACCCATTCCGGTCCCAATGGCCATCTGTCACGCTAAACACTTCCGGTCCCTCGCTCCCACTAGATGTCGCTGCTGTACAGCTTGGCTGCTGGCTCAACTAACACATAATTCCTGAGAGCGAACATAAAAAATAGGCTTCCGCCTTGCAGGAACAAGTAAAATGGGGGTTGGGGGGGGGGGAGTCAAAACGCGGCAGAGGCAAGAACTAAAATGAAGTGAGACTTCACCTAACGTGCAAGACTTGTCCTTTTTGCAGCCAATAGCTTTGTTCGTTGTGTCGACCAAGACAAGTACCTCTCGCTCGGTCTCTCTCTAAATCTCGTTCTCTCTCCTGCATTCATAATAATCACGCCATCAACTTGTTCCTGAAACGCGTAGTCGCCCAACGCTCGAAGGCCATAAAGAGACCCCCGTCAAACCCAACCGCACAGAGGCCCCTCACCCCCCCTCCCCCCACACCACTCCCCACCCATCCACCCTCGCCCCCCACCTGTGCCTTCCCCTGGCTGGCTGGCACGCCCGCAGGGGGCTGCCTACACACGCCGTCAGTTGGCACTCCCAGTTCCGGAACTACACCTAGCGGCGAGAGTCGGCCCATTGTGAGACTTTCAAAGCACTCTTTGACGAAAGCGCCATCTATGGGCATTCACGCTGAGACAGCAATGACGTCACGCTTATGACCTACATCGATTGAGTGGTTCCAGACTATTGAATTCGTTAGGACAACATATCGACTGCCGTCGGGAGAAAAGAATCGCGTCTTGTCCTTTCGCATGCTGGACACATAACTTTCACTGTTGGGATTTTTTTTCACAGAGCGATAAGTCGCACATTTCAACCATTAATTGGCTTCGTATCCATGGAGACGCTACTCCGGTAACTCAAAATGGCAATAGGGAAAAATTATGTATCGAAAACAAAATACAACCATGGCAATGCAACCATGGTGTGGTTATATTCTCTTTCGATAAATAACTTAAAAACTAGACCAAAGTACTTGAAATGCTTGAGACAAGATTGCCCAATGTTTTTTGTAACACGGTATACATCATGCAATGGTATGGTATGGTATGAGACCAAAGATAAGGTCAAAACAGATTTTGAGGACCTATTTCATGATTTTATTCCAACCACTGAGTGTGCCACAATTAACGTATATATATAATATATATAATATACAGAAAGACTGAACAAATGCCAAAAATTGTCTTGAAACAGAAATTGTAACAGATTTGCGTCTTTATCTCCTTACCCGACGGACAAGCGAGGGAGGGGATGGCAATGCGTTTATGGGGTGTACGTAATCATTTAAACGACGGTTTCAGATGGGGTGTGCGTTTTCCCCCCTCACCGATGAAGAAAATCCAGCATTTACCGCTATGTGCGTCGCGTTGTTTTTGCACAGATATGTATGCTGGCATATAATGCGCCCCGACATTACCTTAATCAAATGTATTTCCATATGTGATGTGATAGGATTTTTTTTGGATGAGTGACTGTGCTATGGTGATATAAACAAAAATATTTCCATAATCTGCGTAATATATTTCCAAAAACTTCATAATCTATTCCCGCAATCCGGATCATCTATAAACTGTATGAGCTATTTCCGGAAACTGTGTAATCTATTTCCGTAATCTGGGTCATCTATAATCTGCATCATATATTTCCGAAAACAGTGTAATCTATTTCCGTAATCTGGGTCCTCTATGATCTGCATCATCTATTTCCGGAAACTGTGTGATCTCTGTCCGTAATCTGGGTCATCTATAATCTGCATCATCTATTTCCGAGAACTGTCTGATCTATTTCCGTAATCTGGGTCATCCATAATCTGCATCATCTCTTTCCGAAAACTGTGTGATTTATTTCCGTAATCTGGGTCATCTATAATCTGCATCATCTATTTTCGAAAACCGTGTGATCTATTTCCGTAATCTGGGTCATCTATAATCTGCATCATCTTTTTCCGAAACTATGTGATCTATTTCCGTAATCTGAGTCATCTATAATCTGCATCATCTATTTCCGAAAACTGTGTGATTTATTTCCGTAATCTGGGTCATCTATTTCCGAGAACCGGGTCATCTATGTTCATAGTCTGCGTTGACGCCCTTTTCGTACTTTTGGGTTTCGGGAAATTGGATGAATTTCTTTAGACGAGGACTGGTATACCGCCCGGTGTACCCAGCTTGTGGCACTGCTCTTTCGCAAAAGGACCACGTCGTATGCCAATGAAATGTTCCCACCGCTTGGGGATGGCAAGGGGTATTTACGTTCCTCGGGAATGGGCATTTCATTTCACAGTGAACTGGGAATTTAGGAAAATACTTATTCGTGAACTGGGACTGAGATATTAGCCGACCGTCGTGATCAATGATTTTTACCAATCGTGAACTGACAATTTAAATACTAAATAACCGTGAATTGGGAAATCGCCAATTTATATCACGTATCCGCCTACTCCATTGTATGCGGGGAATTCTCCATTTAATTCATCGTGTGAAAAGGTGCCTCCCAACTGGTCATATCTGACACGTTTAGAGGCAATGGATCCAGCCTAGACCGTCACTTTACAATCAACCGCCCTCTTCTCCCGAATGCGCCGGACCGGCCGAGTGGACCCGACCCGGGAGAAACTGTCGGGAGGTATGCCGATGCGTAATGTGCGTATTCGGCTTACCTTGGGGATATACCCGGGCTACCAAAGAAACATTATTATACCAAATATATAGTTTCTAAATTATTATTTCAATTGTTAAAACACCAAGGACAAATCGAGGCTTGCACAGACGTACTATATTCCGTAGCCACTAGAAATATGTAAAGGTTTCGTTCGCAGGCGTTGGATACACTCTTTGCACGAGACGAAAGCTGCGCTCAGTCAACTACCAAAAACGTCACCAGAGGGCGACACCTTCGTTTTTTGTGTCGATTGGAGCAATGTGCCGTAAACTGAACGCCTAGGATGAGCTATTCGGAGCCGCTCGCGCCAGTATCATCGCTGGCACTGTTCGACGCTACTACCAGTGTTATTAATCCTCATCTGGCTTGTCCAACCAAAAATATGCTTGGCTGACAGCTCCACGGGACAAAAACCTCGTTCGAACAGGAGAGATGCGTGTTAGTTTTGAATGAACCATGATTATTTACCGCTGTTACATAGACGCAGTCCATATATAGAGGCTGCACTTCTCCTCTGGCGGCCATCTAATGGACACTCCTGTCATGGCTGACGTTGAGTTGTAGACCTCCGCCGCAAGGGGGCGTCCGTCCCCGGGTCGGTGCAGCAACGGGTATTGCTGGGAAAGGGTGTGCGCCGACGTCGGGGAAAGATCCTTCAATTAGACAAATGGGAGGAATGGGTAGTTCGGCGTTTTTAGCCATTTTTGCGCTCACATCATGTAAACCGACATCGAACGGTTTAATTAGACGAATGGGTGGATTGGTGTCACGTATACACATGGTTCAAACAGATGTCGGATGACCTTTTCAATCGGATGGATGGGTGGGTCTATCGGCTGCTGTTCTAGTCCACCTTTTCGCACACATCATGAGATGAGATGAGATCAGATGAATCAGATGAAATCAGATGAGGAATATGAGCAACCATCCCCAGGTTCGCAATCGGACCTGTCTGACTGATCCAGGGGCAGATCGAGTATTTTGAAGAGGAGGGGGTCCAAGCGTGCGGGGTGGGGGCTCCAAAAGTTGTGACCGGGGGATCCAGCAATTTTTTGACAACCGGGGAGGGTGGGTAGTGGGGGGGGGGGGTCCACGCCGGTGGGCTCCGGACCCCCTGGAGCCCCCCCCCCCCCGCCCTGGATCCGCCCTTGCTGATCTCAATGTGATGCCAACTCAAATGATCCCTTAACTAGAATTTACAACCAAAGAATGTTGTCTCTAATGATGTGGCTTTATCTTTGCAGGCACTTCTCATGCTACTATGGTGCTACCATTCAGCTTCCAGCGCCACAAGGACCACAGCCATGCAACAGAGGATCATCGACACGCTGACCCGCCACGACAGGTGAATTAAGCCAAATTATTCAAAGGTCATAAAAAAGGTCACAACTATATAGCAAAATTCCCTGTTTGTCGCTGCCATTGCTGGAATGGTGAGGCGCGATACCGGGTCTTTTTTCCATGGTAAGGCGAACCATGGTTTAACATAGCTCACGTATGTATCACGCCTAGTATTATGTATTTCGTGGATTCTATCACGGAAGATTCGCCAGATATGGCTAAAAAGCCGAAGTATGAACAAACTATTAGATATATCAGAATAATATATATGTAAAATAATATATGTGTACCGTGGGATTTCTCTTGACGTCATGTTGGCATGACGTCATTTTTGTCTGATGCCATTCGTTCCTTATGCATTTATCTTCTTGTGTTACCAACGACTTTCTGTTTTCCTTTTTATTGATATAAACTTTTTTTATTTGCGAGCTTCACAGCAGCGAATTCACATATTAACGTTCGCCTTTTTTGTTTCTTGCAGAGTGGATGCATTTAGTCGACCGACCAGATCGGAATTGGACCTACGAGAACACCGCTTGTTCGGCTCCAACCCCAAGCTGGACTGCTGCCCTACTATCACCCAGCTGTCGCACCGACGGGTCGGCATCAATCCGCTGGGCTTGCTTCTGGAGCTCTACCACACACCCAACTTCACTCAGGTGTTTTACGAGACCATCTGTCACCCGGCGATACGAGACAGACCCTGTCAGTTCATAGACACCCGCTACGTCGGCTATTCCCGCTGCGTGCAACAGTACTCCTATGTGTACGCCACGGGTCGGACTTACGGAAACTTACGGGAGCAGTTCAAAATGGACTTCATCAGAGTGGCCACTGGCTGTAAGTGCCAGCTCAGCAAGGACCTCATATCTGACTACTCCAATAAGGTCATGAACCAGGTGTGACCTCCCCTTGTGACTTCTCTCCTCATGCCCCACCCCACCCCACCTCAACCCCAACCCACCCCACGCCACCCCACCCCACTCCCCTAGGGGTGGTGGGTGGAGGGAGGGAAGGGGGCGGGAGTGGATGGGAGTGGAGTGGAGTGAAGTGGAGGGGGGTGGGAGAGGAGGGTATCGAAGGATGACATTGATGCGTTTTTTTGGCTGTTATAAATATTGCGTTGATTCCATAAGCCAAGTGTATGCGTTTTGTTTTGTCTGTCCATCTATAGACATCTTGCCATGACTGTTTGAAGGCCAAAGTTAAAAAAGACAATTGAAAGTGGCGTAGGGATCGGGGGGCTGTAATATATCGTTGAAAGGGGGTTTCTGTAATATATTTTCAGTCCCCACTCTAAAGGACTTCTCTTCAGTATGACATTCCTATAAATAAAGAAACTAACACACACACACACACACGTGGGCTAGTAAGTAGCGCGTTCGGCTATTGTTGAGAGTGATCTGCTAGACCAGCCCAAGCGGTCGGTGCTTGGTTCGAATCCCAGCATGACTTTTGCTCTCGGTGGTCCACGACCTTTCTTTGACAAGAAAGACAATCGCCCATTGGCTCCTAGTTGAACACGCTCCGGCGAGCAAGATGCAGTCCTGTTTGTCATTCATACGCTGGGAGAGAACATCTCTAACGTATAGGATCCAACGTGCAGGGCTTTGTTACATACAGTAAAATATATCCTTATCTATATTCGTACTTTACACACCATCTATCATAACTGCTGAGTGGGTTTTTTTTCTTTTTTTTTTAAGAAATTCTTTTCAGAATAGGTTATCCACATAATGGGGCTATATTTCCCCCGCTGTAGTTTACCCATCGTCGTTATCTTCTGTTTTAAGTTTTGATGAATGTTGTACAGCTAACTGGGACGAGAGTAATCAGTTTCTTTATTCACAACTGAATGCACAAATGGACTAACGTGATTAGCCTTAAACGGTTTGTTCAAGGGTTAACGTGACATGTCAAGACCAAAATTCAAGGTCACAGGTGAAGATCACAGATCAAAACAACTAAATCAAGGTTAAAGTTCTAGGTCACAGGTCGCGGCAAATAAATCAAGGTTAAAGTTCAAGGTCACAGGTCGAGGCAAATAAACCAAGGTCAAGGCCGACGAATTGTCATTGGCGCGAAGAATTTACTCATCTCGCTTAACAATTAATTCAGTATCGAATTGATGGACGGGACAGGTAAAGTGAATTAAATAAATCAATTATTCCGCTTCTTCGGTATAACTGGTTGTAAATTGTTGTGACATAACGACTACGGTATAGTTTGGCATACATCTACAATCCCTCCTTGTCTGTTATCAATAAAGAATTATTGACGAGCTGCGTGCCGATTCATCTTGTGTCATACAAAGCCATAATCCATAACATCATCTCTTTTTTAAAGTCCTCCAGCTATTTTATGTCAGCAGTTTTTATCTCGGTTTTTTAAGTCGTCCAATCGTTCCGCGAAATCGATAAACATATTGCATGTTCAAACCTGTCACATCATATCTTCCCGCTCAGTTTGACACGGCGTATAGCCGTCTAGTTATGGGAAGCTACTTTATTGTTAAAGTCCATATCTTATGTCCTATGTTACTTTGCATATGTTTGATCCATTTGCACGACATTAGCGAAATTCCATACACACTAAATTTATTCGCCTCCAATATTAACAATATTAGCCATGTTATCACAGACCTACCCAAAAAAGTAAAAGATAGACAGGGGCAATTTTTGCATTGATTCGTGACGTCACAAGATGAACCGGTTTTGTTGCGCAATACGGTAAACGCGTCTTTTGGGCATGGCGTCTATAGGAGGTCCAGCGTCATCCCGCATCCATCGGGATGCAGCGATGCGCGCACGATTATTTGGAATTAACGATAATGAGGATGAGGAAGAGGAAGTAGAGTCATTTACTTAGGCAACCCGGAAAAGATCCCTGTTATCCCAAAAGACCCTGTAGATAATATATATGGCTGGTTCAGTTCCAGTTCAGTTACCTGTGCCTAAATCATTTTATTTGATAAAACAAAAACAAAAAAACATCATCATTTATTGCAGTTTCGAAGGCCGGTTGGTGGTCCATACAACGATCCAGGACGGTGGTCACCCTCTGCATATATTGCAATTTACATAATTGGAGATCGCTAAGGAACTGTAAAAGCTGAAAACCTCAAAACGCCCTTCGCAAAACGCTATTTTTGTAAGAGGTGCGAACGCTTCATTCATAGAAAGCGATGTATATTATATCATCGAATCTTAATTTAAAAAAATGCAAATATGCCTTGTAATCATATAAGTTTATTAATTCGGCGACCAGCAGACAAGTAGGTGAAAGCTACTTAGTTGGTTGTCTCAACCGGACACCATAACGTTCGGGTTTCCACAAATATTACTATAAAAAGTGTGATGAACAACTTCACAGTTGAAGTACTTAAACGTTTTTTTAGTACATACATGTTATTTTAGTACATAAATGTTATTTAACCCTAGATTTAGATTCTATGTGTACGATTCGACGGAAAACTCCGTGACGGCCCGTTCTCTGTAGCCTAGCCCACCCTTTTGGGAAGAAACGTAGGCTGGCAACACTGGCACTGGCCACTGCAGTTTTCGTGCAGGTTGTGTTCACAGTCTGTCAGTGTCTCGAGTGTTGCTGCAACCACCAAGAACGCACCTACAATGTTATAGGTCTAGGTCTAATATTCATCATGAGTTAATGTTAACCGAAATAAATATCTGAGTTGGAGCTTTCCTGCCGCACGTACATTCAAACAGAGTGGCGCGGGCAGTCGAAGCGAACGAGGCGCACTCAAACTGGTTCATCTTGTGACGTCACAAATTAGTACTCTGGGCGGGGATTTGGAAATGGATCATTCGCAGCTTGAATGTATTTTGGTGAGTTAGATTTTTAATATTGATGGGATAAGAGACATTGTAAAACAATTCCACCTGAAAAATGGTTTTAGTAACCACTCGGAAATGTATATTTGGAAGTGGTTAAGTAACAAATACCCCCCCCCCCCCAAGATATGGACTTTAACGGTCTGTAAGTGACGTCACAGATAGCGCGCGCTCACCTCTAGAAACAACTACTCAGGGTACAATCCGTCAGCGGCTCCCTATGCTTTAATATGGCTCTCAAACTAGATTTAGTGATGTTTTGGATATGAATGCACTGTTAGAGTTGAAAACCATATGGAGTAAGTGTCCAGGGGTGTACCTTCATACTCATACTAATTTTGAATCGAAAGCCGCTGATTTTCTGCGCGTTTCACGCCATTACAAAGAGCTCCCCATGTTCTGTATATATGGGGCGGTGAAGTGTCATGTACACAAAACTGAATTCGCTGGAGGTGAGCGCACGCTGTCCGTGATGTATAGGGCTATACAGTTCTCGCGATCGGTTTTGGGGACAGACAAACACACGTGCTCCATGTTGACGTATAGGCAGCTGTAAGTCAATTTGTTTTCTTCCAGGTTTATTCTAAAGCTTATAAGTCCCATTTCACTAAACATGGCTGTGGGAGGTATACGTTAAACTATTTGGAGGCGATGAAGCGCAAAAACGTTCAGAATATACAAGGACAAATCCGTCTTCAAAACACTCGAATGCTACAAATAGCGTTCTAAATTTAGCCCTGCACGCGGGCTTTCGCGAGTTCCTCAAACAGCGAGTGACGTCATAGAGTCTCACGTGCCTCCGCGGTGATCGACTTAACCATTCCGCTGTCAAAATGTGCAGTGCATGAAGTAACAACACATTGATGCGTCATTAAACCACATTGTAAAGGTAAAATAAGACCAGTTGGATGTTTTCGTATCACTTTTGGATCACGAAAAGACAAAGTTTCTTTATTCTTTGTAAGTTTCTGTTTGAAGCGTTGTGCCAACGCTGTCACCGGGGCCATTGTCATGGCGCAAATGAATGAAAAATATGTCGTTCCCTGTCTCTGTCTTGCGTAACATATACGTCACGCCTACGTCACAGATAGTCAGGATACCAGTGTGCGCAGAGATTCGAACTCGATCCGAACAAGTGCTTCGTTTGTTTGTTCCCAAAATAAGTAAACCAGAAGTCTTGGCGAACGAGACTTTATAGCCCTATTGCTTCGTTTTTTGAAATACGATGACGTCTGAAAATGACCTCTAGCGATGACGTATGACGATGACATGTGAGGCAGACACAAGTATTCCATTGTTATCCGCCGCTGAAGCTGCAGACAAAACTATTAGCCAAATAACATCTAGTTACCTACCGATATAGTGCACATACCTTGATCATATTGACACTGATCCCCTACTTTCACAGATGAGAACTGGCCGTAGAGAATCTAGTACACCAAGATAGGTCATACGGCGATTTCCTTGTAATCGTTCTCCGGTGGCGCCGCCAAGCGTTGAGCAGCACGGTGCTGCCGTCAACAGGCATCTCCTTCAAGTTTGTTGTGCCATAAATTTGGCGAATTCACGAAAGAAATGTCAAGGAATGTCATTCTTCAGATTCCCCAAAGAAAAATAAAAGGCAAGACCCGCTGCTTGCGTTAATTTATCAATCAGTTTATTTATTCAACGTACATGGTATAAGTTATCCCGCCAAAGATATGCATTATGGCAAGCCGAAGTGGGATTCATTTCAAATATTAATCGAGATGTATCCCCACGGAATAGCTGAATTAATAAATATGCGCTCGCATTTTGTAGGTTACACCTATCCATATTACACATGTAAGGAGCCTGTGTTTGCAGTGGGGGGGGGGGGGGGCAAGAAGAATAACATTCTTTATTCCCAGGTCACGATGAATTAAAAAAGACTCCCAGTAGACATAGGCAGGGCGGATACATTATATAAATTAGCGATTTCCCGATTTACAGTTATTTAATATAAAATTCCCAGTTCACGATTAATGAAAAGCCTTGAGCACGACGGTCGGCTAATATCCCATTTCCAATCCGCGAAGAATAATTTGCCTCAACCCCAGTTCACGGTTAAATGCAAACCCCATTCCCGAGAAGCGGAAATACCCCTTGCACCCCCCCCCCCCCCCCCCCCCACCTGCAGTGGCCTCGAAGGGTAGACGAATCTATTGTGTGACAAAATAAACCGCCTAGGCTAAATAATTGTGAAGTTGTTGTGTTCAATAATCAACAGTCAAGGGTACATCTTAGTTTTCAGCCAGCAAGGTTATCAGCAATTAGGGGAGCCAAACAGTTGACTGTCAGATAATGGCGTTCTCGGAATATGACGCCTTGATGACACTAACAACTATTCATTGGCGCCTAAAAAATAAAAAAGTATATATATTTAATGCAGTATACCTGAAAGCACGAAAGGACACCACCAGGCTTTACATCAACTGGATTAATAGGGCTAAAATCCAATTCGTAGTTCACAGGACGCCGCTTATCACGCAGACAGCGTTATCGTCAGCGCAGTGGCAGCCCAACGTTACGCGCTCGCCGCATAGCGGCGCCATTACACATTTTATAATGGGCGTTCGCCGTATGATGTATCTTGGTGTACTAATATCTTTGGTTATATATAAACGTTCTACGGTGGTATGAGTAACCGTCATAATGTTGACGTAATCTGTCCCATTAAGCAATAATCCTTTCACGCGCAACTATTATCACTAGCGTATGTGTCTGCTACCCTACTTTTTATATTGCAGGCCTATCCTACCAAAGGCGGAACTATGGAGATTATTGGAGTTGTACTCCCCCCCCCCCCCCCTTTGGGAACTTGAGCATACACTGTAAACTCGGATTAAATACATAGCATACATTTTGCAGACCAGTGGAGGATTTCCGGGGGGGGGAGGGTCGCAAGTTTTTAGAGAGCACCAACCCCCCGGTCGCAGGTGTGCAGGTCACGCACCCCCCCCCCCCTCCCTCCCCCGTTGCAATTCCTAGATCCGCCCCTGAGCCTGCCTACTGCTTAACGTTAAAGTTCAGATTAGTATTCGTCTTAGTTTGATCACTGACACTGACTGTGAAGTACATAACAGCAGTATTAAGTGCATTAAAGAACGTTAACGTTATCGTTTATATCCTATTTCCTTTCTCTAGTTCTCTTTCCATGTACAATCCTTCCATTGTCGCTCTCATCTCTGGTTCTTGATCACGCACATTTTCCTTCAAGTGCTTCACATCCTTCCATTTAGGATTTTATATCAGTGAAACACTTCGTAAAAATATATAAATACAAAGACATTTTCCCAATTGCCGCGAATCTATTCCTTCACTTGTCTTTTCACTTGTTATTGCTGTTATTGCAGACATATAGACCCCTCAACGTAGTCTCTACAAGATACAAAAATACACAGACATTTTCAAAATTACGGATAAACCTATTGATTCAATTGTCGATTCACGTTTATTGCCGTTATTGACATAGACCCTTCAACGTTTGCATTGCCTCGCTTTCCACATAATTTCAAGGGTTCCCCAATCCAGCATCCACTATACCAATTTACTTCTACGACCTTTATGACAACCATGTAAGCAAATATTGTCTTTGTCTTCCTTTGGGAAAATCAATCCAGCTCCCCCCACATCTAGATCCAACCATTTAATCAGAGACACGGGTCACAGGTTTACATGTCACCGAACCTGCAGACAGAACAATGTTGCTTTAAACTCCCTTTGGGAAAATCACTCCGCCCTCTGGACCCCGCACCCAGACCCACCTCAACCTTTTCCTCATTCAATATATGACGTTTGAAGAAGCCGTCTTAACCAGAGACAGGGAGTACATGTTTACCCGCCACTGAAACTGCAGACAGAACTATCAGCCAAATACGTGCCAAATAGCAAATACCAGGTATATATATAAATAGTCCAGCGATAATTCACATGAAGAGTGTTTTTCGCACTAGGGGTTCTTGGAGAATAATTTGTAACTAATTACGATGTCCAATTAGAGAGCTGAAATTCTGAAGACGAGAAATCTGGCGAAGTCAAGGAGCAAGGGACCGTTCCCCTAAGCGGCACCCTCTGTTCCATTGAGAACCACTTGATGCTCTACTTGGGGGACTGATTAGGCTGAGCGCAGTGACACGGTGGGTATGTCTTTCGCCCTCTCTTTCTTTAGAAGTGTATCTGGGCATATGTTATTGCACCGGGAAACCTATACATACGCCCAAAGGTTAACGCGGGAAGGCTTCAATTGAAAACCATGCATTATATATTAAAAACACTGTTGCATCAGCAACACGTACTGTTCTATCTTTATCAAGACTTTTAGAAATTAACATGCGACGCTGTTCTATCTTTGTCATGACTTAAAGTAAAAAAATTCTCGAAATATACCGGATGCAGTTTCACATTTGGTTGGTGGTAATCCTTGCAGGAACCGATACGGCATACCATCTGTCGACAATGGCGCGGATGTACGAATTCTGATGCCGTCGTCCACAGAAGGCTGCAAGGCTTCTCTACAGCTGTACCAGTCACGTAGAACGGCGTATTTCACACGCGGTTTCTTTTAGTTGAGGCTTACTAGAAACCGAATGGTTATAAAACGAGACACGAGAACATTTGGTTGAGAGAGGACTTTATAGTATTATGAGATTTGGACTGGACAGTGGTGTCACCCGCGTTATATTGAAAGGACATTTCCTTGACCGGCATTGATGCATTATGTATTAGTATATATATAAATCTTGTCCAGACTAAAATTGTAAATCAATGTACATAATAAACGATTCAAAAGTATTTCCATGATTCAGATGGAATTAATGCAAATTTAATATCTTCCCAGCCACCATGGAGCGCACTCACTTGTATAAATGTGGTTTTAAATCGAAAAATAAGCAACAGTATTAGCCAAAGTCACCCTGACTTGCACCTACCCCACGCCACTCTACTCCCCCTCCAACAGCATTAAACAAAATTCCTTACCCTACTGATCATCCTCCTCTCCCTCCTCCTCCTCCTCCTCTTTTCTCTCCCCTCCCTCTCATCTATCCTCCCTCCTGCTATTCCGCCTCTCCTCCGGTAAATGTGTCCGTTCTAAGAAGATTCCAACAGACGAGATAACAATATTACATCCTTGCATCATTGCAACATGTTGGACACTGAACAATCTGCCGCCTTCAGTGACAGTCAAGGAAGAGGTCACGGAATTGGTCACGGATACGACGGAAGCGGTCACTGAAGTGTTCACGGAAGTTGTCACGAAAGTGGCCACGGAAGTGGTGACGGGAGTGGTCACGCGCTTTGGTCTTAGCCACAACCTAAAGTGCCAACACCTGAGGTCTGCATACTATTTTGTTTCAATGGAAGTCCAATGATTACCGTGCATACATTCATTGGTTGCGGTCTCCTTATATTGTTTTTCTCATTTGTCCCCGGGTTAACTGATGCAAATAATATTTCTATATTTACCTCTCGGGTATTTTTACGCCCATCCTGACCTTGGCAGTGTTACCATTAACAAAAAAGAGGCTTTGTGGTGGCTGACTTCGTATCCAGAACAAGAAAACATGCACGAGTCTGGCCAACCAGTCAGAGTCAGAATTTCCTTTTAGTTGAACAAGAAAAATATATGTGGCAACACGGTTACATTTCATATAATATATACAAACAACAAATAGTGAAAAAAAAAAAATACTGTTGTATGGAAATAATGCAAACAGGTAAACATGAGAAACATTGTAATATAATCAAATAAAAATAATTCCAAATAATAATAAAAATAATTCGTAATAATAATTTTAAAAAATCCTAATCATAATAATAATAATAGGTCTCAGGCGATTTTATTGAAGATTGCTTAGGGTACACGTTGGCAAATATAGCAGTTGACAAGTGAACATTCATTGTTGTACAATCCTACCAGATCATTCTTGATATATAAAGTGACACTCTTCAAACTACATGTATGCGTACAAGTGTCTTTAACAACATTCCCTTTTAATTATTGCACACGATATAGCTGTATTTAGTTACTACATCCTTGTGATTGAAACTATGAAGACGGCATTTTTCCTCAAAAGCAGGGTGGGGGGTCCGGACACCCTGGACACCCCTTCCCCTGGATCCGCCCTTAATTTTTGTACGTCCCCCTGACTCAATCATCATGATGATTCAAATATGCTTGGAACCAAACGGAAGACGGCAAAAACGCAAGAGCAGGTATCGAATAACAGGTAGAATAAAGGAAGGAGGACAAAGAAGCAAAACGTTTCAGGATAACATAAAGGCCAAGACAGAAATAGGCGAAATCACAACATGCGTCATTGTTGACAAGTCTTACCATAACTTGCTGAATTAATGTTGGACAATTTGTTTGGGCGCAAAATCATTTATTTTGAGACTTTATCAATAGCGCATCCCCGTATGAATATAACTATCTCAACATTTATAAAGAGGTTCTGATGCAAAAAATAACAAGTTAAGTAAAATGATTCAACTTGTTGTTTCGTTGGTCTCCATCAGTAGCCCAAGTGGGCTTTCAATACAACCTACCTGCACCCCCCACCCCCACCCTCGGCTCCCCTGATGTCCGTCGAGGTGACCGGTGGCCTAGCTAGTGGTTGCAGCGCGGCTGCCTGTGGCACCAACTCTAGGTTCGGAGACCGGCTTGGGTGGAGCGTTAAAGAGGTGGCGGGGGGTGGGGTGGTCGAGGGGTAGTGGATTGGGTCAGAGGCGTTGGGAGGGTGGGGTAAAGGGTGGATGGGGATGAGGTCCCAGTCGATGGCGGGCGGGGTGAACTGGGCTTTACTGAAGGAAAGCAGCATGGAACAAGGAGGGCGGGGGCGGATGCGGGGGAGGGGGAGGGGCGGCGTTACGGTGGTGCCATAAGGAGTGGAGGTGGCTGGACAGGGGTGGTGGTGTGACACTGTTGTGTGCCCCAAGGTTGACACCTGAACTTCCCAGTCGTACAAATTTAGAGTTCGTTAACATGTGAAATACTATTTCTGTGTAACTTCACAAACATTAAAGTTCTGGGGCAGTGCATTTCATATCCGCCCCGTATGCGTATCTTTTTTGTAAAAAATATCCCACTATCTCAGGCAATGCTGGGCGTCCCCCCTCACCCTCCACCACTACCACCTTTGTGCGAGAATGCCACCCCCCCCCCCAATCCCCTCCCTGTTTTTTTCCTTCAGTGCACTGATTCAAGCTTTGTTTCAGACATATATAGTCAAGTGATTCAAAGACATCTGGCCGTCTGCACCAGACGGTACATTGCCGTCGGACCGAACATCCAAAACGAAATCGCTCACTGAATAGGCTACCAGACAACTACTACATCGTTCAACAGATGGAGGCACATGCTTGGTTTGGGTAGTTGAAAACTGTCTCAATGCGAGGTTGATGTAGGTTTTTGCCGCTCTGAATCACTATATGACCACCAAAACAAGTTATTTATATAAATATGCGCTAAGTTAAATATGTATATCTCTATGCCACATTAAAATAAGTGAAAAACTTGGAATTTATTTGGTAGCTAGATGTTTGCACCGTTACGCATAGTTGAAGGACCCACGACAGCGTCGATACTACTTGATAGATCTGGGAATATCTACTTTCAAACATATTAGATTAATGAATTGTGGAATCCTGACATATTGTGTTTGCTGGCCTGTCTCGCATACATTCACGACAGTGGTTGTCACGGATATCTTAGACCAACAATAGCTCATATTAGCTCTAATCTATATTTTTATTCTCGTTCTTATGGGGTCTGTAAAGCTGCTCATGCAGCAATTTTTTACCGACATTGTGATTTCAAAATATGGGGGATAAATGCCCTTGTTAAAAAGGCAAAAAATGACAGCGATGTCGAATTTGTATGACGTCGTGCACAATCAAGCCACACCTTCTCACACGACATGCACCAATTTAACCCCCCACAAAAGTGACTTATCAATATGCCCAAAAGTTATTACAGTCAATACACGGGCAGCCGGGTAGGTTCTGAGTCTGTCGACTGACATTGAAGTGGTTACCACGTAGCGTTAGCGCAGCGGCGCGCCTCTGTGGTGGTCCGCCAGCTACCCACAAGCCCTAGCGATCCAGACAAAACCGCGCGTTTCAAACTGTAGCTTCACCTTGGCTGCGGTATCTTGATCTGTAGGACGACCACGCTAACTGTGGAAACACATTTTCTAGATTACAAATTACGTGTTTTGTACGCGAACAGAAAGTTACACAGGCAGTGGTTTTGTCCAGTAAAAAACTGCACCATACCACACATAATTATGTGTCTTTATACACTGATAACTTTTTCTTTTAAGTTATTCAACGCTTATATTGTTGCATGAGTAATTTTAACATTAGTATTTTCCAGTATTTTGACGCATCGTTGTGAATATTCTGTTTTCAATATCTGATTTCCGGAATTCAGATATCTCCCACAGCCGTTCTTCCATACGGAGTGCTCGCCACAGCGGCTGGCCAGCGTGAGGCCGTGCCCTACAGACTAACATTAGCCATATAAGGTATCCTATTTAGGCACTAAATGAAAAAGGAGATAAATACTTGTTTAACCCGACAGGCAGTATCATAGGCGGAGTAGACAGGGGGAGACGGGGAAGGATGGGGGGGGGGGGGTACGGCCGTGCCCCGGCAAATAAAATGGTTGGATGGCAGTTATCTTTGCCCCTCCCCGCCCCCCTCCCAATAATTGGTGTCATATTTATGAGTCCCTTCCGACAAAGTGTCCCGACCATTTTCTAAGCGGTCGTTACTCTTGGAGGCCCGTTGGTCATCATTTGCACACAAATACAACAAACTCGAAAATCTTCGTGCGCTAAACGTATTGTTAATGTGCATAACTGTTATATGAATGGATTAACATCGTACGCATATAACTATAAAGATCAAACAGCTCATTTCGCGTTTAAATGCAATGTTCTTTGCCTTGGGATTTATTTGTAGACGCATCATAACGGGCTCCTTCATGATGCCTTGGTAAGTTGCGAGTCGGTTAGTTTCATACATTACATCACCGTAAAAGTCAGCACTCTCATGCTATGCCCACGTGTACGCCAAACCCCCTCTGCCGGGAGATCGCGCCAAACCTTGTCTGAAACACCAGTCCTTAAAATCCAGATCTTAAAATCAGTTTTTTATAACAATAGAACGCAATAATACATGCATTAACGCTAAACTAAATGACAAGACATGTGATCCGAAAAACTACAGGTTTTATCAATTGAGACTAGGACATTTTTGTTTGCTGGAATACTAAGCATAAACTGGAGTCCCGCACCATTATTGGTCGAACCAGAAACCGATTCCCAGCTCCCACCGTAAATAGACAAGAACGGCGCTGGTTAAGTTTTGTTGCTCTTGTCATAATTTATGCATTAACAGCGGGAGAAGGGGTTTCGACAAATTGGAAATCACATTATTAAAAACGAAATGCATTTTATTTGTGATAGTTATGCTGATTTAAGAAACAAATATATTCCATACGCATTCAATATGTAAAATCCTTAACAATGGTAAAGGATTTACCTTTACCATTGTTAAAGATTTTAAACCTGAAGCCTTAAAAATAAAAGGAATGTTTTGTATGAACTTAAAACGTTAGTGCGGTCATTATTTGTGTTTCTCTTTTTTTGCATAATATGGGTTCGCGGCTCCTGTAGTACAATAGAAATAAATGCATCCTACAACTATACAATATCTGACGGTTGTATAGCAAAGGGACGAAAGGGACGAAAGTCAAACATCAAACCATGATATTCCATTCAAACCAAGAAAAATGTTTTATTGATCATGCATCTATAAGTAGTTAAATATAGTAAGTATAGTCAGCGGATTCTGCAGCTCTGGCATAACCTGCACCCATAACATCGGATCTAATTTCACACCTTTTGTGATAGATGTCGTCATAATGCGCCCAACTCGCCCATATGAACGTAGCAAAAGGGCAAAATACCCCCACCTGCACGCACCTGCACCAACCACAAACCGGCGCAGTTAGCAGAATCGGGTTGCATAGTCGAGGATTCAGTTTTCGTGATATTACAATTTGCACTGTATCGAGTTTTCGCTCTGGCTTGTAATGAAATGTTCCTCACTTTAAAAGGATCGAGCTGCATGTATATATATATATATATATATATATATTTTGACAAATAATCTGCGTCCATTGAACATGCAGAAAAGCATTGAGTATTCACTCTCTATGAACTTATTTAGTATGAGGCAGAACTAAAATATTCCAAGAGGCAAAGAACAATTAAGGCCTTGTTTACAAATCGGAAATATTGGTGTTTTATGTGGCATTTATGCCTAACTTCGGAAATATCTATTCACCGGGAAGCTGGTTTTGGTTCGTTTCGAGGAATGAATGAATTTCGCCGAATTTCTTTAAAATGTTATACACATTGCTGTTCCTTTAGCATATTGCGTACAGGAAACGAATCTGTTTTAGTCTTGAAATTCGTCCAGTGAAGTCCTGACGAACTGCTTTGGTAAGTATTGGTGTTTGCTCCTCTGGAATCTGTGACGCTTTCAACGAGAGATGGGCGATAATATAGGCCTACAAATCAGAGAAATTGGGATTTGTGTACACCGGACTCGGGGTACATCGTTATAGCGGAACCGAGCGAAACCGGGTGAAAAGTAGCGGAACCGGGCGCAAATTAACAGTTAGACCAGGTGCAGGAAGTTCAGTTTTGCTTAAGGGCCAGTAGAAGCGGCATTGTGAGCCTGAAAAGTTTCAAGTGTCGAAAAATTGTTTGCACTCTATTGGTGCCATTTATAGGCATAATCTAATAGTTGATATACCATTACAGTCTATGGACCCAGAAGAGCTAAATAAGCTATGGCCATGAAATAGGGGACGTATTTTTGGGAAATTGTGTATCATTCAAAAATATTTCATTTCAGGCAGTGCCGACAGAAAGCGGCCAGTTGAAAACTTGCTAAACCTCATCAAAATGAAAGTAGATGTAATGGTTTATTGCCAACGAGGCTTATTTTGTTAATTTAACTTAAATTGGATTCTTACGAAAGACTTGAAGTTACCTTGTCGTCCCAAGTTTTTGTAAAGTTGGTCGTCATTTTTCACTTCTGGTTCGCAGAAAAGTAGTCCGTTTTATGGCACATTAACCCTTTATTTTCCAGTCATTTTTTTGACACATTGGGTACGATGTTGAACGTATTGGGGCTGTCCGTTCTTTAACAATTTATATTTGGCACATACATATCTGTACAATAACATAAATCAAAGCTAATAACACTTACACCATTCTGCTTTGCGCAATGAAGTCGCCGCTGTGAGATTCATGGATGTCTCCTGGCCCCGGGGATATTGTCCCTTAATCAGTTCCCAAATCAACACAACATGTGTATTACTAGTCGGCCATATTGAATCTGCTTTATTTCCACCGGGAGCATTCGTTGCGTTACACCCATACGCACAGGGGATCATTCCTTATTCCACAATACTACAGCCGCCTTCGAACAACTCGAAAAAACGGCCTGCGACAGCAAACACCATGAATATTGACATGTGTCTGTTAATCGATAATACATAATTTTAGTAAATGCTACCTTACCATAAGGAAAATATAAATTCATTTGCAACAGGCCTTGGGCAATAATGAGTGTATTGGCAGACAAATCCGGCTTCGGAAAAACAATCCTAAAAATATATCCTCGTGAGAACAGGTGAAGACGATAATATATGATTCCATGCAAATATCGTATAATGATTGAACCATGTACTCGCCATGAAATAGAAAAAAGCTAACCTAATATTATCGGGATATTTCTCAATTTTCCAATCGAATTTTTAGGGTGAAGCTGTATGTGTGACTCGTGGCACACACAGACATGTACATGAATTACAGTTCGATCAGTGGTTTGTTTGTCTCCAGCCATTGAACATGCTGGTTATCAGTCAAGCAGAGTACGGAGAGTTCACGCTGGGGCTGCATATTGTTACACTGAGACATTAAAATTTGCCAGATTACTTAAATGTTAAATGCATTTCAATAACCAACTGTTCGCCGTTGAGATTGAAATTCTTGCAAGTGACTTTAGTAACAAAAGGGTTAATATTGTGTGTGGTGCCCTGTGGCATGTCACGCGCTGGCATGTAAACAATCACCCGCGACCTCGTCGTTGGAAATATGACTTGACAGCAATCTGAAACATGATCGAATGATTTCTTTAACTCCATTATTTTTGTTTATTAAATTACTAAAGTATCCTTGTCTGATTTAGCTGAAATGTATACCGATTTCTTGAGAAACCTGCGAAACTAAAGCACGTGCGGTAACCGAACAACATACTTTGGGTGTCGAAGTCTTACTGAAAACATAGTTCCTGAAGTTGGTGAGCTTTTCCGAAGAAATATGGGCAATTTATGTCAATTCAGTTATGAAATATGGATACATGTTTGGATTATATTCAGTTCTAGTGTATATCAGCTAGAGACTGGCGGATTATAGACTGTTGAACAAATGCATAGTAATATGAGACTATGTGCGAAGTGTCCACGAAAAAAAGAGGTGAGGAAGACCCACAATATATTGGAAAATCCCAGGTAATGTGATGTGATCACTCTGATGATGCTCCATAACTGGTAGGTATGACGTTGTAGAACATGCTTGTCAAGTATAAACGTAATCAGACAAAATATGGCGTGGGTTCATCCATTTTAAAATTAAGCTTTGCTTAAATGCTTCTATTATCGCCTTCGGTAAAAAATGGTGACTGCCGAGAGACACATGTTTACAGAAAATCATCTGTCAGGCAGTAATATGGGTTTAGTAACGTTAAATTAATCTCGTTGGTTCTACTTCGGACGATTGGGGAGACAATTAACTTAGTTTTAAGAGCTATTGCTGTGGTTCTTAGGATGTGCACTTCTCACAATATTGCTTAATTTTATTGTAATAAATAGGAAAAGGTGAGTGGTTAGAGCAAAGGCATGACTGGGGCTTCATTCATAATTTATCTGTGGACATTGTAGCAGAATATTATAAGAACTAAAAAGAGGTATGGCAGGTAAAACAAAATTATCAAAAAATTACTCTGGTGTCAATAAACCGGTTCTACTGGCCCTTAAAAGTACACTTATCAATGCTTCTGTTATATTCGTATAACATTTACGTAGAAATGTGAAGGTATTGTCTAGTACCAGAAGGATTTGTCTCCGAGTGCTGAACCTAGTGCCAGGCCGCCATTTTGGTTGTTGTCGTAGTAAGACTCTTAGAGTCACCACTTGGCGGCGCCACCGGCGCCGATTAAACCCTGTACATTGACGAGCGTTTTTTGCCAAATAATAACTTGTTCCACTTGTTATTTTCTTGCATTAGTCGTTTTTGATTTTGGGGAATATATTCTTCTGCCTCACCCACATCTTGATCACGGGCATCAATGTACAGGGTTTAGTCGGCGCCGGTGGCGCCGCCACGTGGTGACTCTAAGAGTCTTTACTACGACAACAACCAAAATGGCGGCCTGGCACTAGGTTCAGCACTCGGAGACAAATCCTTCTGGTACTAGACAATACCTTCACATTTCTACGTAAATATTATACGAATATAACAGAAGCATTGATAAGTGTACTTTTAAGCAAAACTGAACTTCCTACTCCTTGTCTAACTGGTAATTTGCGCCCGGTTCCGCTACTTTTCACCCGGTTTCGCTCGGTTCCGCTATAACGATGTACCGCGGACTCGTGGCGGGTATGGGTAAACCACGAAACGGACTCCGTTTCGCGAAACGGAGTGATTGGGTGGCCGTATTGGCGGTAATGGTATTGTGACGTTATAAACTACGAACTAGATCTCTTACATGTTATGCAGCAAGGTATATCCATTACGCATTAGGAAGCCCGGAAGGGGAAACCGTGACATTTTGGAGCTGTGACGTTTTTCACCCACCGGACCCAGCCGCCATATTGTGTGTTGATAAAACGAAATCTGCAGCAGCGCCATCTAGCGAAAAAATTATCTGCAGTCTGCAGTGGCGCCAGCTGGCATTGCTAAATCCAAGCAAACACGTTCTTAGTGAAATTATTGTATTTATTTCTGCGCAACCACTAGCCATGCATCCATGGCTATGGTTGAAGAATCATAGCCATGTAGCATTCTATAGTGAAAAATCAACTTCATATGACGAATTGAATTATTTAAGTATAGCTTTCATAATTAGTTTCAACAATGTAAGAGTACTTTTCTATATATAAATAATGATGTATCCACTCTTACAAAGTTGTTGAACTCTTCAAAAGGAGCTATAATTGCCTACTGGCATAAAAATGGACAACAACATGCCACCATTTTTTTTACAGGAAGTTGATCACTGCACATGTGCAAGGTCATCACATGATATTATAAGCCATGATAATTGGTTCATTGTTCAGGGACCCAGTCATTGGGTCAGTGAAAACACCTGTTTTCATATGAATTTCTGGTGACAGACTGGACTATTTTTGCCTTTCAAGAAAGGTTAATTATCTGATTAGTCATTACTTGCCAGGAAGTAATAAGAAAAGGATTAAGGTTTGTTTCTGTTATAAAACTTTTGCCACAGCAAAGGAGAATCAGAGCTACACTTGGTCAAAGTCAAACAACCCTGAAATGGGTTTGTTCCAGACCAGAATTTTACTATGGAATGCTACTAGGCTGTGTTTCAGCCCACACAGCCTAGGGTTCTGGGCTACGCAACCACCAACACACAAACACAAACTCCAATTGTACATAATCAATGCGATTTTAGTCTCCTGTTGCCTACTTTGCACGTTTCTTCATGATGTGTGCGCGCTCTGCTCGCCTATTAGTTTGTTACTTGTGAAGGCTTTAGATATGAGACATGATCTTTCGCTCAGTCAAGATAGCAATTAGCGACTATGTTATAACTACATCAATATCTCTTTGAACATCGGTTGATACTTGCAACATTAAAACTGAGCGCTATTAATGTTACTTGTGAGAGCTTTAGACATGTCACATGACATTTGGCTCAGTAAAGACAGCGATCATCGAAGGTGTGATTTACACCCCTTGTTGCGTTTACAATCCTTTCAATCCTCCGCTAAGAAACTGTTTGCTTGGATTTAGCAACGCCAGCTGTAGCCATACATGACCATTACAAGCAGAGAGCTGTGTAAGGTCATACCAACAAGCGCACGTTTGCTGTGCAAAACGGCACATGACATCGCCACAAGCATAACAAGCATCCCTTCCGCTAACTCGAAATACTTAATATCTTCTTCATTCCTATTTCTAATGTGGGGTAGGTCTTATAAAGGCTAAACTCACGCACAGACTGTACAATTCCGATTCCTTTCCAAGCTTTTTATTTCACATCACTTTGTCTGCCATGACAGTTCTCGTTTAGGTCACATGACATATAAAAATATGGAGGTGTACGCGAGATGTCACATGCTTCTCAATGATGTGCCAGTAATACTTTGTTTACATCTAAAATGTTCTCTAATACGGTCACTAATAGAACTTGCTCTATTTGTGACAATGAATTTTCCGAAAGAGGACACGGCTACAACAGGTTAGATATATATATACAAGCTAATTTGTGAGAAAACTGCTACAATGGTGTAAATAAGGAAACTTATTGCTGGCCCATCCCAAATTATGTACAATTTGTTGGTCTATGTGTACATGCTGTGGCCGTTTAAAGATGTCTAATATGAGAAGAAAATGAAATAACATATTGATATGGGTCTAATTTTTTTTATACTCACATTTCTGGAGAAAAATATTTTTCTAAGACACTTCATCTACAAACAATTGTATAATGTTGATGAACTAATTAGTTATTATCGTAATAATATGTCATATGCATACCTGTGATAATGTGTAGCATAAATATTGATATCCTATTTTGATGGATGTTATATATGTTTTAATTTTTGTAAGAACGGCTAACATTCGATATCAAATCTCGCGCCGACAAAGAGGCCATGACGAAGCGAAAAAATTCAACGACCAATTTCAGACCGCACGGTAGCACCTCTACGTCATCTCGCAGGCATAATGAGAACCTCGCGAGAACTGTCATGGCAGACGGGTGATGTGAAATAAAAAGCTTGGAAAAGAATCGGAATTGTACAGTCTGTGCGTGAGTTTAGCCTTTATAAGACCTACCCCACATTAGAAATAAGAATGAAGAAGATATTAAGTATTTTGAGTTAGCGGAAGGGATGCTTGTTATGCTTGTGGCGATGTCATGTGCCGTTTTGCACAGCAAACGTGCGCTTGTTGGTATGACCTTACACAGCTCTCTGCTTGTAATGGTCATGTATGGCTACGCCAGCTGGCGCCACTGCAGATAATTTTTGCTAGATAGCGCTGCTGCAGATTTCGTTTTATCAACACACAATATGGCGGCTGGGTCCGGTGGGTGAAAAACGTTACAGCTCCAAAATGTTGTGGTTTCCCCTTCCCTAATGGATATACCTTGATGGATAACATGTTATATTTCCTAGTTTATAACGTCACAATACCATTACCGCCAATACGGCCACCTAATCACTCTGTTTCACCTATTGATGCTCCGTTTCGCTCCGTTTCGCGAAACTGAGTCTGTTTCGTGGTTTACCCATACCGCTCGTGGCTAGCTTTGACAACCAAGCCCCCAACACTAGGATATGTGAAGGCTTCTCACACACTAGCCTGAACAGACGTTAAGTCGCTGACATGTTGATAGGGCGACGAAATAACGTCTGAACATGACCCATACACAGCCCTGTGCACCGGAGTATTTGTCCTTAATTACTGCAAAATCGTACCTGTGGGATGTAATCCGAGATACCCAAGCGATTCTACCACTCACAATGTAACTTGGGGACGCAATAAAACGGTCATATCATAGAAAGGGACTGCACGGTTTCCTATTTAGTTTTCACTGTTTTCGAAAACACTTGGACTTCGAGGGTGGGCCGCCATGCTGATACCCATGATGCACCGCGCCACTAGAGGTAACACGAGATCCACACGGCTTTATACGCTCAAATCACTTCGCTGTGACGAGTTCAGTAAGCGGGCGGCGTGATGGCTGAAGAGACTTGTGTTGTTTGTTGCGAACTTTTCCGGAAGAAAAGAAGTGAACGTGGAGTTTCAAAGTAATTATAATTTATTAAGGACATTTGCATGGTGACCCCTGCTGTTATTATTATTAATATAATTATAAAAAATATGATATTATTGTAACGCTACATTATGGTTTCCTTTCATAATGCTTTTGAGCGATGTTTACCTAATTTTTGCAATGATCCGGATTGAGCCAGACATAAAAGCAGTTGTATTTGTCAAGATCCGACATAAGCATGAGAACTACTAAGCGAAGAAGTGTACAATAGCCGTAAGAGCAATAAGCTCAGGGGATGTCGTACGTGAGAGTAGAATTGAGTTGAGTACTAGATGGCTTTTATGGGTGTGTGGAGGACACATTTGAGTCATGTGGGGCCGGGGAGGGGGGGCAAGGGAGAGAGTGAACATGTTGGTATAAACTTGTGACATTTTTCGAATGAGAGGCTGACCCACGAACCAGAATCATGGCACAATTACATCATTGCCAATGATATATATGATCTACCCCCCCACCCCCAAACCCCCAAAACGCCGCTTAACAAATTTTGTTAAGTAACCACATATTCTGTTTGTGTAATAAATGCCCGCCCTTCTCTCAGAAATATCCTATGGCCTTTATATATTTCGCCCAGTGCGCTGCGCCCGCAAAGTATCTTCTTACGCGTATCATTGAAGCATAATTAATGTAGCCTTATGGCATACATTAACGCAATATGATGGTCCTTATTGTGGCTAAAATTGATTAATATGTTTCGTCATATGTCATATGGCTTAATATAGAGAGATGCAATTGTCAATTATTTAGAAAATGATTCCACGGATAATTTGAAACTTGCGACATTCATCAACAAATAACATTCACGAAATAACTGACTTGCATATCATTAATCTGTAGATGTACAGCAAACATACATGACCTTGCTCCTGAAGGAAACTGAAAATACTACCTCGCCACTGGCTTTGTTTTCAGCAGAGGGGGAAGGACATAGATGTCACTTTTACCATGCCCGGTTGGCAGGACACAAAGTACGTCTTCTCCCAAATAAAGCCGACGAATTGCTTCTATTTGCTCCTCGTTGTGTTTATATGGGAGCCGCAAATCACTTGAAAGTTGTTGGAGAAGTCGTCCCACAGTGTCCATCGCGGCCATATTTATGAGCGTACTCACTGGCTCTAACGGTCTTACCTCCAGCGTCAATCAGCGCCGCCAAGCGAGCGCAGTTGTCTCTGTCATGGCGTCGTGTGCAGCAAAGTTAAGTGCAGCGAAAAATACAAAAATGAAAGTGCGAAATAGGCTCCAGCTGTCACTTTTAGACACGTTTTATTGCGTCCCCAAGTTACATTGTGAGTGGTAGAATCGCTTGGGTATCTCGGATTACATCCCACAGGTACGATTTTGCAGTAATTAAGGACAAATACTCCGGTGCACAGGGCTGTGTATGGGTCATGTTCAGACGTTATTTCGTCGCCCTATCAACATGTCAGCGACTTAACGTCTGTTCAGGCTACTCACACACCCTAGTTGAGTGTTAGGCCTAGATCTACCTATTTTCGTGGGCATAAGAATTTGTTTCTATGCTTAACTGAAGATCACTCAAGATTAGTCCGCTTCTCAGTGTCCATGCTACTTTAGACGCCATCTGGGAATTTATTACGACAGACCACTTCATCGCTCACAGGCTCGCATTAAAGTGGCAGCAGACACCAGCCTTTTTGCCAGTGAAATGCTCCTGATGCCATAAAAAAATGCAATTTTATAATACCATCTTGCTGTTTTCACATTTCTTTAAAACTAACATAACCACAAATCATTTTGACTTTTCATTTGTGGCTTGCGTTTTTGCAAATAACTGTCTGATGTTCGAATCGCTGGGCTTCATAACGAGAGTCCAACGTCTACGCTGACTGTTTAGGCACCATGATTGTTTTCAATGGTTGGTCAAATTACCTTTTTTTGTGGGCCTGAAAGCAGGCAATTGAAGACCGCATGTGATAAGCGGAGTGGGGCTACTAACATTAGACACTTTGGACTTTAGAGAACAATGGCAATGGCAGCCGAAAAACAATCCTTGGGACAGGTAGCCATACATGACCATTACAAGCTCTTTGCTTGTAATGGTCATGTATGGCTATGCGACAGGGTGCTCTGACAAAAATGAGCGCTGAGTCTTTTACAAGATTCACCGGGACTATTGGACAGATATTTTTGAATTATAAAAGGTTTTCAGTTAGGCAGGTATTCGTATATAGGGGACAAACATATGACATAATTAGGCTTTTTGTAAATTTTATGCCAACTCTCATGATAGCTTGCTTTCAGCAAGCTGTCAGCTCTGGCCTTAAGGCCAGCTCTGGTAAGGAATTTACTGTAGGTTTTATCATAATGTGTATGCATACAATTATAAGGTTTGCATATTTTATATACCTTGTTCTATCTTCTGACATCAACAAAGTGTGTCAATGCTAAATTGTTTCGGTTATATTTTATTGGATCGCAATGCACCAAGTATAATTTGTGGCCTTACGTCTTTGGGCCCTTGCAGGTATTCACAGAGGTATTGACAGCTGATCGAAAAAAATCCGTTAAAATATATCCTAGATGACTTCCAGACAAATGACATTTTTTATTTAATATCAATGTATGCTATGGTAAAGGACGTTGGAGAGTATAATCTATATTTGTGATCTATACATCTTGGTTGTTATCATTGGAAGACTCTAAGAGTGATCACTTGGCATCGCTACCTATAATAGTGGCTGCGTGCTAGAAAGTATGTGAAATGGCAATATATATTTAAAAATGAGATAAATTAGATTGTTGCAAGTACTATATTTATAAAAACTATGTAAGCATTCAGTAACTTAGATATATAAACATGGTTATATTTCTGACCCCACATTATAGTACATACCAACCAGATGTGTGAGTTAATATTGACTTCAATATTGACTTTCTATAAACTATGATGGATAATTATTTATGAGCTATGATTATAGGGAGAGTAGAAGTAAGTATATGTTATTGCAATATGACAATAGCGCGAGTTTTCGGGCGGCGTTAGGCAATTTTATTGGCCCGACATCAAGCTGTAGCAGCCCGCCAATTTTCATTATCGGCCCGAGGCCGCAAGGCCGAGGGCGGATAATGAAAATGAAGGGCTGCTACAGCTTGATGAAGGGCCAATAAAATGCCTAACGCCAAGCAAAACTCGCGCTATTACTATTATTACGAGTTGAATTTAAATTTAAGGCGTTGACTTGTCTCTGCTTCTTTGGTTTAATTTCCGCATGCAACGACAAAAGTAAAGCATTTTGGGACTGACTGTCCGCAAATCGCAAGCCTTTCCACATATAGTTGGCCAGTCGCCTTTTTTATACCATATATATGTTGCCAAGAAACATAGCATGTGCAACTAGGCAACTAGTCATGGAAGCGGGCTATTTAAAGCTATAACTACAATTCTTTTGTGCGTGACGTCATGTTTCATTGTTCTATGCAGCGTCGCCATGGCAACGATTGTCGATTGCATGGGCAGCAGGGCGGTTTGGGTCAGAATACGGCATTTTAGAGGCCTTCAGATGTAACGCTATTGTACTAGTTAACATGCCCACCAACTCGTAATAATACATGTTATACCAATTTTGCTACATTTCACTTGGTTCCGCTGTAACAATGTACTGGTTTTATATTTATTAAACATCGGAACATGACTAACGTGGCACCAAACGATCGTTGGTGTATATATTTTATAAAAGGATATGGCTCAATTGGCTTTCCATACTTAGTTATTTATGTATGAATATATTTTTTGCTGATCACATCATCTGATGACCCAGCGCTAGTGCAGATAGTTATCACAAATTTGAAATTTCAGCTTCTATTTTTTTTAAATAATTAAAATTTAAATATTGAACAACTGGTATTTGCTCAAAATGTGCTATAGATCATGTCAGCTATTCAAAAGCAAGATATTCAAAAACATAAGTTCAGGCTGGGGGGTGAGGACTGCTTTAGCAGGTATGTCTCAGGCAGGGCTGGCTGGGGCAGGGACAGCATCAACGGGCATGGCTTGGGCAGAAATGGCGTCAGGGGTAATGACGTATGGTCAGGCATACTAGAGCGATCCTTAATAGTCCTGATAATACCTAGTATCTAGTTAGTGATGGTGACCTAGAGCGAACATAATTCTAAGCTATTCCAACAATAAAAAAAAATCACAGGCCAATCTTTGTTAGCATTATTCTAAAAAAAAAATTGTAAGCCCATATAAATACATATTTCTTATATATAAATTAAGTCATATTTTGACAGATGTTAATCTGATCTCTACCTTTATTTGTGCATGTATCAACACCATACTTGACCTGTTATATTACTTAATTAAAAAACAGACAACTTTGGTTAAACTGTCTTTCTATCAATCTTGTATTACGTGTAAAGGTGAGGGTCATCCTTCCATCTTATTAGTTCCAAGTTAGATCATGTTGGAAAGTATTATTCTGAAAAACTAAAGACTGTATGCTCAGATATGGGATATTAGCAGGGGGAAGGGGGTGAGATGCATAGCTACCGTACTTCGGCCAGCAGGGTCTTGCGCTGGGTATTAGCCAGAGACCCGCATCCCTTCCAGATGGGCAGGCAGTTTCAATTTTGGTGGGCAGTTTTTCAGGCAGGTGAGTTTACAAGCCCAAATAGGGCCTCTTGACCACACATCACATGTCTAGAAGAAAATCATAGCATTCCCAACTTTACATTGTGAGCCCAAATGCGACAACCTGACCGGCTAGTGCCATATTGTTTGTATACACCAAAAAAAAAAAAAAAAATATGGCTAATACTGTGGGTTCGCAGGTGTCAACCACAAATATATTAACAGAAATCCAGACTAGTCATTGAAGGTGTGACGTGTTTAAGTGATATAATTTCCAGGCCTAGTAATTTTTCAGCCAGTAGCCTGTGGGTTTCTCAACTGGCTGAATTTATACTTATACAAGCATAAAATTGATGTAGAGTAAAGTTTCAATGCATTTAATGTAATGATATTATTGCACTGTTGCTTGCTTTGCTGATTTGCGTAATGGTCGTGTATGGCTAACAACACCATGCAGTCCATGTCAGTATGGTTCATGCATGACCTGCACTGTCATACACATTTACAGATGGAAAAAGTGGAAAAATCACCAATGCAGTGGTATCTTTACCCAATCAGACTGGTATAGTAGAAGCAAACTAGCCCAATAAGGGGATTGTGATGACAGGTGTCATTGCTTCATTCTTGTAAATGAAATACAGTTTGTGCGCCACTGTGTACCTAGATGTAACCAGGATACCTACACATAATAAAGGCATTTACGGATGGGTTGGTTCTTTTTGAGGTCAGTGGTAATGTGCCCCACCCAAGGTAACAAAGAGATCGCTAGCAGGCTGTTATGGGTGAAATATTTTTTGGATGAAATTTGATTTATTTGATGAAAGGTATGAATTTAAATGATTGGAAAGGTTATACAGTGAGTTAAAAGCTAAGAGAACATACTTGATGAAAAGGTATGAATTTAAATGATTGGGAAGATGTTCATTAAATCTGGTAGTGCAGTGTTATCAGCTTTCAGTATCCAACACTGAAAACCGATAAGTGTGTGTGTTTATGACTTGTACTGACAGTAAGAAAGCTAATCATTGGCAATTACTGCTTCTCACATGGGGCAGGAAGGGTAGCAAATGGCCTGGAAGCTATAATCAGGAGCATTCAAGTATGCAATAACACTTGAAATTTATAAACTGGGAATTAATGTCATTTCATATATATTTTTGCTTGGTAAAACGAACCAGACATTGGGGATGTTGAAGTTACAAAATCTATCCAAAAGTGGATCATAAGTAGCATTAACGTGGGAGTTACATAATCAAGGTGCTATAACATCTGAGGCTAAAACACTATGGATGATCCCTTTTTTTTAATATGGACAGCCTTTTTTGTTTATCTCTCATCGTTTCCTATCATTATAGCGTTGGTTGCCAAGTGCTTGATGTCGTACAGTTCTCCTCATCTAATCTGATCATGGGGGAACTTCCTTTCAATACAATTGTTATCGATATTAGCTTGTTTTGTGACAGTGTGTCCAGGGTACTATGATCATAATATGTAATTTAGGGGTGTATACACATAAAAAGGACAGGGTTTACGGTATATGATCAAGGTACCCAGGATATCAGTTTCACAAGTTTTAAATAGAGTTCTTGCAAGCCAAACTACAGTGTATAGAGGTAGTTTTAAGCCATTCTCAAATATGGAAGCCTAAATTGGTAATCGCTTTTGGCAAATTTGGATCTAAGCTATACTACTGGATCCGAAGTTCTGTAGAACCGTTGTTGCGTGAGTATTCAGTCTAGTTGCCAGGCCTAGGAGACTGACGACAGTAGTAAAATAGTCAGTGAAACCTCTCAGTGGCCAATTTATGGCTCATTTGTTTAGTACACATACTAATCTGATGCTTATACTTTATTCTGTACGCCTAAATTAATAAAGCAAAAAGTAACGATTTAACAGTTTCTCTTTCTCCTCACTCTGCAGATTATTTCAAGGATGGTTCGCAAAGCAGAAGAAGCGAAAATCAAAGCTCTCCTGAAGGACACTATCACCCTTCTATGCAAGAATGGTCTCTCCTTCCGAGCCGAGTTTTGCATTGAAGCACTGATTGGCATCACCTTGGACCAAGACAACGTGGTGCTCGTGTCCATTAACGAAACCATCAAATCCGAACTTGCTGCCAGTCCAGACAAGCAGCGCGTGAAGGAGTGGGGGGCCGATAATGCATCTGACGCGCCAACTCCGGAGGACGAGGAGAACTCGGACGGCGCATTCGAGAGACCGAAAGGTATTACGGACGGAGGAGGAGGAGACGCCAGATATGCTAGTCATCAGCCCATGCGTCGGAAACGGGGCCTCGCGCAGCCAAAGATGGAGTTCAACGATGAAGTGGAAGATCTCGATAACGCTACTGCCAACCGGGAGGACAGTTGGGAGGCGGAACAAGGCTTTCGCTCCTCCTCCATGATCGCTGATTCCGAATCCAATTCACGGTTCTCTGCATTGTCGAATGACGTGCCGGGTCTCAAGAGACGGCGCACAGACAATTCCGACCCGCAGACGTCCCTGGGCGACGTCGGGACGCCGGTCGTCATCAAGGACGAAGTGACGGATGACGACGATGACAATGATTGGTCTTCGTGTGCGGAGCCTACGCCGGGCGTGTCGCAGAACCCACGTATCCTGCCTCCTTTCACGTTAACCAATGAAGCCAACCTGTACAACAGAGACGAATACTTGTCCCAGGCCATCGGAGCCTTTGCCAATAAGACTGGTTCCATGCCCCAGGTACAGGCGTGGGCGCACGAAGTAGACGGGACGCGTCTCAGCGTCGACGGAGGTGGCGCCGACGACGGGACAAAGCGGAACCTACTGGTGGGTGAATTTTTCATTTTTGTTTCATCGAAGTTAAGCGCACACCTACATTTTTTTAATATATGTCATTAGGCATTAAAAAACCCTCATAGAAAAAACCTTTTCGGTAACATCCACATTGTGGCATGTCGACCCTAATGCAAACGCGTGTAATATTCGTTTAAGCTATCATAGCAGATGCATTTAATGCTGTATTCGGCCATCAAGTTTCATGAAAAACAATACTTTAGTGAAGTTGACAATCAGCTGCTGTTCTCAAATTATAGCTGTTTATACAGCATTTCCTGTATTTGTTTTCTGCGGCAATTTAGATATATTATGTGGATTTTCTATGGTGATCTCCTTAAAAACCGCCTAAGATTACTCAAGCAAAGACGCTAGCAACCGTTTCATGGCCTACACGATTGGTACACATGAACGCCACCTTCCTCCATTTGATTCTACATTTATAATACAAAGCTGGCAAACTCTGTACACCTGTCTGTACCGGACTCTAGGTTAAAATGTATAGGTTTTTTAAGGGCGAAGCGGAGCGGAGATTGGACGATCGGGAGATCATGATGGGTGGTCCATGTTGGGTTGGAATCGCCCTCCCCCCCCCCCTCCTCCAGACCCGATAGAAACCGTGGTCTTGGGGCAATTTCAACCATGGTTTATCGACTCAATGATGTAAGGAACTTTCCTTCATTGTGACCTGCACAGATTACCATCATGCCTTTTGACGCTGGTTTATCATGTGTCTAGTCCTTTTCTGTGGTATCCCGGGTATATCTCCCACATATCCTGATTAACCACATTGCGCATCGGTGTACCGCGGGGTACTTCTTTCGCATGGGGCAGGTGCGCGCGCATCCAGACGATGTGTCCGGTATATACCGGTCAAAGCAGCACGGGACTTTCGGAAAAAGATGGCGGTTATTTGAACAGTGATGAGTTATGACTGGTTCCAGTACCCCCACAATTCGCCGGACGTGATAGCCTATGTGCACGTCTTTGCAAGACGTCATATTCTAGAGTAAAGTACTTTTCGTGCCAAAGTATATCAAAACGTATGTATACTACGTTAACAACATGGGCCCCTGTTCCGGATCCACCAGTGTGTACGCCTATACGTACCGGCCCTGTAGATCCACAACTCGTGGGTTCCAAGCCTGCGTCTGGGGCATGCTTCCCCCAACCCTATGGCGTTGTCCCGGGTGAGTTTTTGCCCCAGAGGAGCCTTCATTACAAAAAAACGTCATTTTCACTTCACGATATATACTCGCGAAGGTCGATAATCTAAGTTTATAAACATACGTTCTGTTCCTTGCTTGATAAATGAAAGAATTGCATGGGCGCAGTCCCCATAGGCGCTAAGCTACTTGGTAAGCTGGCTGAGCTGCAGATCCACAGGCCGTGGGTTCGCGTCCCGGAACCGGCATCTCTGGGCGTACTTCATGCATATTTTCTTGGCCCAGTGTAGTCTTCATGTTCGCGAAAAATGGCCTAAGCCAACTGCGTTTCATTTTCGCGCGAAGGTCAATAGTCTATAAACCTGCATTTTACCTATTCCTCGGTATATTTGAAGGTCGATCCTTGGATGTGTGTGACTAGCGCTAAAGAAGCGTACGAGAAATCGGATGTGTGCCAAAAATCTGATGTGTGCCAAAAAAACGACGGCAATATGGACCCAGGACTGTGGGATATACGATGCCATCCGCTGTTATTGCTTAAGACATTTGATGAATGTCTCCTATGAAAGCTCGTCCTCGTCAACCCGAGTAGCAGACGTCCTAGCGACGTGGGTTTCGGGGCTCTACTGCAATGTCTCATTGATGGGATGCGACCGCTTCATCTCCCCGAGACAAGACTCGCCTCGCCATGGTAACGGGCACAGCGACGCCTACGTCACAATGGCAGGCGGAGGAATACTTATGCTCTGCAAGCGACTCTCATTGTTGATTTACTCAGTAACGCATCCGCCGAGGGGGAAGCTGCAAAACAAAGGCTACTTACAAATTAGTTTGCCCTTTTTTCACATCTGTTCCAGATGGGGGCAACTAGTATGGCTCTAACGGAGATGGCGTCCTCGGGGATTTCCACGGCCGAGGAGGAACCTGGGAAGCGGGCATTCGTGTGCCAGATATGCGGGCTGCGGCTGTCGAGTCGTTACACGATGAATAGGCATACGGACCTGCATCGTGGGATCTATAAGCACCGCTGCCCGATCTGCCAGAAAGGGTTCTCCTCTACCACCACGTTACGGGGCCACATGGTGAAGCACACCGGTGTGAAGGAGCATAAGTGTCAGTACTGCGCCTCGGAATTCGCTTACAAGGTGTCGCTGGAGAACCACATTGCCAGGGCACATCTCCAGGGGGACGCAGCCGCTGAGAGTGAGGACCCACACCCGGGGAATTAGACCGTGTGTGGCGCCGCATTGGAGCATGGTGGTGGGGGAGGATAAATATGGCAGTGGCAAGTGACCATGGCTTCTGGGCTATAGACTCTGGTTTCTATCTTAAAGCATTACCTGTAGTGAAGAACAGGAGAGTAGAACAGAGGGTGGATGTGGCCGTGGCGAGTGACCATGGCTTCTGGGCTATAGACTCTGGTATCTGGCTGAAAGCATTACCAGCGGTGACGACCAGGAGAGCAGAGCAGAGGATGGACGTGGCCATGGCGAGTGACCATGGCTTCTGGGCTATAGACTCTGGTTTCTGGCTGAAAGCATTTCCTGCAGTGAAGACCAAGAGAGCAGAATAGTCCCCCGCCAGGACATCCTCGTGTACTGTTAAACCTGGAACCACCAGACACAGTGATCTCGGGATTTGCAAGGTCAACTGGTCATGGTATCATGCCCCGACACCTGAATCTGGAGCGTGCTCCATCCAAATCTGGAGCGTGCTCCATCCAAATCTGGAGCGTGCTCCATCTAAATCTCGAGCCTGCTCCATCCAAATCTCGAGCGTGGTCCATCCAAATCTCGAGCGTGGTCCATCCAAACCTGGAACGTGCTCCATCCAAATCTGAAGCGTGCTCCATCCAAATCTGGAGCGTGCTCCATCCAAATCTGGAGCGTGCTCCATCTAAATCTGGAGCGTGCTCCATCTAAATCTGGAGCGTGCGCCATCCAACTCATTTCATTTTTCCCGCGAAGTTTCTTGGACCGTTTTAGCCTTCGTGCGCACAAAGGTCGCCCAAAACACCCAGCATTTCAACATCTGCAGCTATGGCCAATAAATGGTATCTGTTCGATACGACTAACTCACCCACTTAACTCCTGTCTCACACACATCTATAATAGAGAAACGGACGGTCATTTTGGTGAATTTTGCGAATATATCTACGGATATAAGGAGATACTTTTAGGAACAGCATACCCATGTGTTTTGTGAAATTCTATAACCTTGTGCGGGACAATTAGATAGATCCAAATGTGACGATTTTTTTACGGTCGCTACTCTTGTCTATTTTCGGAAACGTGTTATGCCTGCTGCTAACCCGATATCCAGTAACTTATTGCACGATTATTGCGAAGTGTTAACACAGGATAAGTCTCATAAAACTAATTATCGTTATTTTCGGTCGTAGATGCTGTGTATGGTTTCGACATGTAACACATTTCATCTGTAATAAAGAAGACTATCACTATCACGTTGAGCGTCTCTTTCCGTATCCCTCACTGAGTAACATCATATAGCGACAGCTCTAAGGACCGGCGGGTAAAGCCTCCAAAGTCACCGGCGGCAAGGATAGCCACCCTGGCTGAGTTGACGACACATTGAGCTGCAGCGTCAATGGACGAATCTCGATGATGGCCCGATACATAACCTTACAGGCTGAAAATATCGACCAAATCAAAAAGGAATATCGACCATGTTTGGCATCTGGTTCTGGGCTTGTTTCATTGCCTGAAACATAGGCTGAAAGCGATGTTAAACTCCACCATCAAATCAAAATCGCATCTCCATCATGCTTAACACCCGAGGCTGGGTTTGTTTCAAATATCATTCATTTCCACTTCTCATGAGGTTCCTTGGTCCGGTTATAAGCTTGAAACGGTGGCCGCCTGGAAGACCAAATACCGCATTGTCGGAAAGGTCCGTGTCGCCCATCATATTCTTGGCTGCCCGTTTCACGAGCACGTTTTTGTTGGACATTGAGGATGGATGCACAGATCTCTGACACTCCTTCCCATTGTTTCGATTTGCAGGTAACGGATAATCCTCAATGGCAGACATGGAGGGGTAACCCAGCGACCACCCCGGGCCCAGCGGCCACCCCGGGATATCCCCCGGCCGGGTCCGAACCCTTCCGGTGCTCCATCTGCCGGAAAGCCTTCAGGAGCTGCTACGGATTGAAGAAACACGAGAATTTGCATCGCGGGATCTTCGTGTATTACTGTCCGCACTGCCAGAAAGGGTTCTCCTCCAACACGGCCTTGAGGGGTCACATCGTCATGCACACCGGGGTCAAGGAGTTCCAGTGCCACGTGTGTGAGGCGTGGTTCGCCCATAAAGGCAGCCTGGTGAAGCACGCGAGCAAGATCCACGGTCAAGGTCACACAGGGGGAGAGCAGGGCGAGAAGGAGAAAGAGCTTGCACCATTACAGTGGCCTGATGCGTGACCATGAAAGTGCTTGCACCATTACAGTGGCCTGATGCGTGACCATGAAAGTGCTTGCACTATTACAGTGGCCCGATGCGTGACTAGGAAAGTGCTTGCACCATTACTGTAGCCCGATGCGTGGCCATGAAAATGCTTGCACCACCATTACAGTGGCCCGATACGTGACCATGAAAGTGCTTGCACCCTTACAGCGGCCCGTTCGCATGACCATGAAAGTGCTTGCACGACTACAGTGGCCTGATGCGTGACCATGAAAGTGCTTGTACCACCATTACAGTGGCCCGATGCCTGACCATGAAAGTACTTGCACCATTACAGTGGCCCGATGCGTGACCATGAAAGTGCTTGCACCATTACAGTGGCCCGATGCCTGACCATGAAGGTGCTTGTAATGGTCACTGTTACCGTGCGGACCCTTCTGTGTGTGTGTGTAGCTGGAACACTTTAAAATGGCGCGTCTGCTGCCGTACGACTGTGCCCATCGGGATTTCGATCAAAATGCTTACCATGGCCGCTTTTTGTTTGCGCTGACAGCCTGCAGAATGACAAAGAGTGCTCGAGCGTTGGGATCTCTCCTTGCAATTTGTCCATGCGCGAAGGAGAGCCTAGCGGCACGTGGATCGATGGTTCGAGCCCCGCTGTGGCCATGTCGGTGTGGTCGCAGGATAACGATCCCATGTCCTGTAGGGGGTTACCCCCGGGGACATGGCTTCACTCTCCCTTCCTTCTCCCATTGACGCGATTTGACCATAAATGATTGAAGCGTCCTCAGTATACAACCAACCATAAGCGAAGGACGGCGCTGGTTTGTACCGTCAAGCCCTTTCATATTCGCCAGCCGTCGGTAGATGTTGGTGATGGTCAGTGAAGATGCCAAGTGACTTGTTTCGTTTTCCGGTGTCTTGCAGGCGGAGGGCGGCGGCCTGGCTTCGCTGTCTGAAGGCCGCTGGGGTGGTGGTGATGGTGGCGGTGGCGACGACGGTGGCGTTGGCCACACAGGGGCGGCGTGGGGGCGGCGGCGGTGGAGCTCGTCCTTACCCGGGACGCCGGAAGAGGGTTGCGGCAGCGCAGAAACTCTCCAGTGTCGGGTCTGCCAGAAGGCATTCTCCTCCAAGTACAGCTTGGCGCGGCATGAGAACAGTCACCGCGGGATTTACAAGTACTACTGCCACCTCTGCGGCAAGGGCTTCCCCTCCTGCATCAACCTGAAGGGCCACATGGCCGTGCATACCAATCAAAAGGAACACGTGTGCCCCATTTGCAAGAAGGAATACGCCTACAAACAGAGCCTCAAGGCCCACCTCGCCGGCCACACCCACGGCACCAGTGACGTCATCATGGACGTGTCTGAACAATCGCAGCCGCTAGAGGGATCCAACTCTTAGCACGCGTCGTTAATACTTGTTAAGATGTAGTTCACTGCCGCCGTCAACGAACATATTCATTGGACTCACAGGTCTGCGTAAAAAAATTCTCCTAAACTGGATTTAAACTGTTTATTTTTATGCAATTATATAATTTAGATATAAGCAGATGTTTTAAGGAACAGAGCAGACCCATTTGTTCTGTATAACCTTGAACAAAATCCAAACATTTTTTTTTGCACAATTGGAAATGATGGTACAATTTTGAATAAACCTACACGAAAAATATAATTGTGAGCAAATTTGTCTTTATTTTGGCTGCGCGCTGTGAAAATTCAACAGGAGGAGATATTGCTTAAATGCGTTTCACAAATGTGTTATAATAGCTGAACGCATATGAACGTTCACCATACCACACACCCACACCTGGTAATACTGCTGTATAATGACTGGGTGGAGCTCCCAACACGCCAGCACCCTCCGCCTCTGCCTCCGTCGGGGTGTCGATACCCAGGGAAGCCTATGCCTATTGCTAACATAACGCCAGGGTCGTAAGAACAGCTCTCCCTTGTTCTTTACAGACCCTCCGGGCGGCTGACCTGGGATCGCCCTCTGGCGGTCCGGCGACGGGGGTCCCCGCAGCCCCAGCCGTCGGGGGCGGGCGGCGGACCCTCCCGCCGGGCGACAACGTGGACGACTACTTCGTGCGGGAGGAGAGCGGCCTCCGCTGCCTGCTGTGCGAGCGCGTCTTCGGGACGGTGATCGGCATGCGGGGTCACGTGGACTGGCACATGGGGCGCCACCGGTACACGTGCACCTACTGCGGCCGCGGGTTCATGTCCAGCACGGCCTACAAGGGCCACGTGAGCAAGCACACGGACGTCAAGGAGCACGTGTGCCGGCTCTGTGGCAAGGAGTACCGCTACAAGCAGGACCTCACCCGGCACATGGCTCGCTGGCATGGCCCCGGAGGAGAAGTGGGGGAAGGAGGACCAGCAAGAGTAGGAGGAGGAGGAGGTGGGGAGGGGAGCAGGCCAAGGAGGGATTGCATCGCTGGGCCAGGCGGCGATGCGGTGCAGGCTGTAGTACCGCATTCGACGGGCGATAATAGGGTTCAACGAGCCCCTATGGGCATGGGACGAGCGACGCTTGACCCTCATCATCCCGGGGCGGGTGGGAGAGGGGTGGATATCGAACCCACCCCTGGGACAGGCGAGGACGATGGAGCCGTAGGGGGCTTCTATGAATCCCTGCCGGATCTATAGTCTTTCCCTAGACCCATGCGCTCCTTAACGGAGAATGCTAGCACAGAACAGAAGTTTGTACTGCCACGAAATGCAAATCATGGTAGAAACGTATTGCGCCAATTTGACATGAAATGGCTTCATTGCTGTTTCGTATGAAGTCATTATACACGGAATATGCCTCGGCGGTCATGTACATGTGACGTCATGCCACCATCGCGTTGCATCATCTAGCGTGAATTCAATGTTGTCATTGGGGTGACATGACGTCATCTACCATGAATTCAGTGACTTCATTTTGGTGACATGACGTCATCTACCACGAAGTGACTTCATTGTGATGACATGACGTCATCCACCACTGAGTGACTTCATTGGGGTGATACGACGTCATCTACAACTGAGTGACTTCATTGTGGTGATTCGACGTCATCTACCATGAAGTGACTTCAGTGTGGTGACATGACGTCATATATTATTAAGTTACTTCATTGTGATGACATGACGTCATCTATTATTAAGTGACTTCATTGTGATGACATGACGTCATCTACCATGATGTTACTTCATTGTGATGATGTGACGTCATATCTACTGTTAAGTGACTTCATTGTGGTGACACGACGTCTTCTAACATGAAGCGTCTTCATTTTGGTGACATGACGTCATCTACCATGCAGTGACTTCATTGTGGCGACATAACTGACGTCATCTACCATGAAGTGACTTCATTATGGCGACATAACTGTCGTCATCTACCATGAAGTGACTTCATTGTGGCGACATAACTGACGTCATCTACCATGAAGTGACCTCATTATGGCGACATAACTGTCGTCATCTACCATGCAGTGACCTCATTATGGCGACATAACTGGCTTTATCGTGGTGACATGACGTCATCTACCATGAAGTGACTTCATTCTTGTTACGTATGATGTCAACAACGAAAGGGACAATCGTCCTCATTGTATACGGACTGGTCTCCCTGTGACGTCATACCGAGACAATGGCCTGACCTGGTCGTATCATATTACGTATATATATATCACATTTCCACGGTGAAATCTTTTATGTGATTAATATTAATTAAGCCAATAATGTTGCGTATATGTCGCGCGAAATTCAGTTTCAATGCCCCGATTAAGTCTCCGGATGACCTCAAGTATGCACGATCTTAGACCTTTCAACATGGGACCTATTGATAACATGGAAGAACATCGTAGCGACAAATTGTGAAAGAAAAATATCTGTAACTCAAATTATGAGCTCGGCTGCGTCAACAAGCCAGGCGCTCCACGTTAATGCGCTCGTCGTCATCTTGCCCTCGGTCACTGCCCAAGCATTCTGTAGGAACTGCATACCTGGGTCATCAACTCTGGTACATGCCTCTCTGACGACGCTCGTACACGGAGCAAGGAGAGCGCCATGCCGTTCACCAGAGCCACAGCTTGACATCGCTGATGCAAATGACACATCTCCACAGCACAAGTACCCAGGGGCGGGGCTATGAATTTGAAAGGGGGGGTCCAAAACTTGCGACCTGGGAGGGGGGGGGGACCACCAATTTTTTTACGACGGGGAGTGGGGGGGAGGGGGGTTCACGCTTCAAAAAAGGGATGGGGCGTCCGCGTGATCTCTCGCTGCCCGGCGGCGTTTGATGATTTTCGGTCGTATTTATTCTGTGGGGATGTGCAATTTGGGTCAAGGGTCCGCGATGTCCATTTGTGGCTCTGGTGAACGGCATGGCTCTCTCCCTTGCTCCGTGTACCAGCTTGGCCAGAGAGGCATTTACCAGGATCAGATGAACGGCAGAATTATTTTTATCCCTGTGCAAGATGTGTGCAAACCATTAAATAAAGCAGTTAATCAAATTACCGACGTTCTCCTTTTTTGGTGTGTGTTAGCGCTGGTGACGGAGATGGAGATATAAGTAGGGGTGATGGTATATGTACAGCGAGTGAGGAGGGGCTCATATTTGTTGGGGCTTGCGGCGTTGTTTAAAACCAAAAGAGCTGGAGGAGGTATATATGGTGTTGTAGACCTCACATATTAGCAGTTTGGGTGTAGGGGAGGCACCAAGTGATTCGCTGGCGAGAAATAAGTGTACGCAAGCTATACACTAATAAGGTATCTTCAATTGCCGCAGATATGCTGGGCCTTAGGCCGTGGAGGAGCGATGCCCGTCGCGCGATGAATTTGAAATTTATGAAGATATGGGGTTTTAATTACACCGTAGTCTTTTAGGGGCTTGAAAGGCAAAAACACAGCCCTTCTTTTTCAAAATCAAGGGGTTGTATACCGATGTAATGGACAAAGGAGGTACTATTTGACATTGGCAGTATGTCCAAGATGCAAACGAAAATGCAATTACTAATTAAGGGCAGATCCAAAATTTAGAAAACTGTTGCAAACATTGTATCCTTCTTTTAGTGCACTCCTTCAGAACTTTGGGCTATTTCTTTATCATTGCTACCCGTCTTATGTTCGATACCGACCAGGCGGTATTTATGACAATACTCTCTGGTCAATTTTATTTTAGGAATTTTGAACATTAGGAAAGTGCCTATAAAGAGCCAACACTGACTGACACTTTGTCGCTTGTGTTACATGTCAACTTTGCAAAGTCAGTCGATGACGTACTATAGTCTGTGACACTACTGTTCGTGCTATCAGATAGACTCGGAGCGACATCGAATGTGGGATAATTAACTCTTTCATTCTTAACAATTTATCACATAATTTTTTAACACTACAACTATCCCCTAAGGGGAATTGGACACGTACTTACCGCGATGGCTGCGTTCACGGCTCATACTGATATATTTAGGGTATGAATTGATATTTCGTTTTGAATACCACGCACAAAGGTACGCCTGAGTTGAGACTGAATGTACGAACATTCGGGTAACTTTCAGTTGTCTGCCGTATGAACAGTATTCTGGTCAGAATTTAAAATTCCTACTCCAACCAAATCTAAGTATAACTGCTACTCATACTATAGATATACTAAGAAGGAATAGCTGAAAATATAGAGAATAAAATCACTCAAATTAGCATGCTTATAGTCGGCCATATTGGTTAGGGGTGCCCGCTTTCCCTTAAATCTAGACAAAAGTAGTCTTGTGGGACTCCCAAATCTTGTCTTTTTGCAGGGCCAGGCCGGTGATGAGGGGACCGAGGAGGCTAGCTGGCTTCGGGACGGGAGCTCGGCGCCCGCGGGGGCGGAGTGGCTGGCCCATACCAACGCTACCGTGTGGCGGGCCGGCGCCCGGGGCAGCTACATCGCCGGGTGCCCCATCTGCAACAAGGGCTTCTGCTCCAAGGCCTCGCTGATGAGACACAACCGCATCATCCACAAGGGGATCTACCCGTGCGTGTGTCGGGTCTGCGGCAAGGGTTTCTCCTCCACCACCCACCTGCGGGGCCACATGGTGCACCATACCTCCGTCAGGGAGCACGTGTGTGACCTGTGCGGCAAGGAGTACGTCTACAGACAGGACCTGGGCAAGCATATGCGGCAGCATGCCGTGGCGGAGGAGCGCCGTCTGGCGGACGCGTCATGGCAAGCGACCCCTCCCGGAGGAGAAACACGCCACCTAGCGAATAACGACGAACTAGAGTCGTCTCCGACTGGCGATGGCGCGCCCGATCCCGCGGGCCCTCTAGCGGGCAATAGCGAAACGAATCGATCTCCGCCGCCCTCCGATGTCGCTGAGGACGCTTCGTAGTGATGTGACGTCAGAGCGAATCCCGGAAGTGGATATCCGCCGCTGTCTGCATCATGGGCGCGAGACGTTTATCTTTGGTGTATCATCATGGGGTACCGCCAGGACTGCAGCTGACCATGACCCCCCCCCCCCCACCCCATGTTTGAAATTTTGAAATATCGATTTGAAATTGCCGGTCATGAGTTAATGAGGTCATTAATTTTTGTCAAAAGTCTTTGTTTCCGTGCTATAGCACGGGGTATAATTAGCATAAATTATGATGTAAATAGCTAATTAATCTGTCAACAAGGTCATTCATAATTGTTTTGAAGTCTTTGTTTCCGCGTTATAGTACGGGGTATAAATAGTATAAATTAGTATGTAAATAGGTATATTCAACAAGGTTATTAATCATTGTTTGTCTATGTTCTCGTGCTATAGTACGAGTGAATGAGGAAGACATGGGTGGTGGAAGAGGCAATTAAGGTGTTAACCATGTCATTAATCATTGTTTGAAGTCTTCAAACTGCGATCAAGTACTATTATGAATAGTAATAAATGAACAAGTCATTTTCCTTTGATGAAACAGTAAATCATTTAATCGCTATAGATATCGCCATGTAAACTGTATATTCTCGCGTTACAGTACGATTAATCGTCAATGACACGTGTATATAATCAATGTTTGCGTTGAACAGGCCGTGTAATATGTTTGTTTGTTTGTAAAAAAATATGTTAAAGGATATGTATCGAGTAAACCATATTAACGCAAATACAATCATCCATTTTGCAAAGTTTTTATTCCTATATCACTACAATACATGAATACCATTACCCGCTACAACATCTATCGTGGTCAAAAACTGAGTATCACAAAAGCATACACCTTGATATCATATTATTATACATGACAATTTAGACCATGGGTAAAGAGGTCTTGCACACGGTGTTTGGAGACAAATACTCTCGATAGATTCGTGACATGGAGTAATTTCGACATTTGAAATGTAAGTAAAATAGACAGTATTCTCCGCAGCAAGGGTACAAGCGGCGGGCAGGCGCGCTGGCGCACTAGACGGTGGGGGCGGGGCTTCGACCGTGACAAATATCGATTTTTTTGTTCCAAGCCCCTCAACACAGAGCCCGCTGGCCGTCACGACCCAGTGATTTTCAAATGTCCGGGCGAGCCAGCGAGCCAGAGCCAGCGGAGCGTCGCGTTTTTGGCGGGGTGGTAGGTGTACTCCCATTGGTCAATATTTACACACACTAAACTTTAAATGTCACACGTACGTATACTAATCACCCATTATATATATATATATTCATCTACACCAGTGTAACTTTCACCATAATTCAGGATTAGTCATCCATAAATACATCAAATGTAACTTAGTGGATACATAAACATTTAGGATAGATGTATCTTATCCAAACCTTTCGGGCAACATTCAACACAGTCGAAGTACCCCTCCTGATTTTGGTGAGATGACATACAATCAACCAACTCGGTGAGTTCCGGAACCCACTTATCATGGATCGTGTTGAGATGGAACTTAAGTAAATTCCACTGCTTTAAGTCGAGAGTAACTCCTTTTCGGGTCGGCTCGGGCGTATCTTGTGTATCCGGCAACCAGTATTTTCGGATATCTAGAAACTGGCCACGGGGCAGGACCTCGGCCATCACCAAACCTCCGAGATGATATTTCCGTGGTATGGTGGTCTGTTCCAATTCTCGATCTATGGTGTTTGTCAATGTCTGCAACATCTTCCATCGGGTTGCGATGAGATTTACACCCACTTTTGTAGGGTAATCACGGCCGTTGTCTTGACATACCCACTTTCTAATATCAAAGCGTAAAACGTCTTTGAAATACTGAACAGTTAAATAGACATCCTCTTCGATGCACTCTTGACAGCGTATATCGTGAGTTTGCTCGGAAGTACACTGCGTATTCTCCAATTTTCTTGTCTTGGCCAGCGGGATGAGTGGTAGCCGATTGGAGGGAGCGAAGCTCGCTGTTGTCTTGTGGGAAGTCATGTCGTTGTGGTGAAAAGATGGAGACCGCCGGCACATTATATTGACAACGCCCCCCTCCCCCTCCTCGTCATCCACCCACTGGGGACGTGTCTGAACATGCTTTGGCGAGGTGTAAAAATAGCATCACGGCTGACGTCATACATCGGCGTGGCTTTGTCATCTGTTTAAAGATAGACAGAGAGGGGTAGGGTCAACGGGCTTTGTACGCACGGGTAATCGCTGTAAATCAGCCTGCGATCAATCATTTTTTTAATCCCAACATCTCAAGCCCGCGTTATAATAAGACAGTCGCTTCACTACGCTTTCTAATAATTGGTTCATGCACTACTGTGTGTGAATTGTGTGATTGATGTTAAAGGTCACAGAAAAGGGCCGTGGATGTTTTAAAACTCATAAAAAATAAAATGCTACCTTTGTGAAAGAGCGGTGACTTCAATGACTTGTCTGCGAGCGACAGATGTTTCGTGGTCTTTGTCTTGATGTGTAGAGTTGCAGCGACAATTATTTATTTTCGGTCGGTTATTTTTTTAAATGCGCGTTTGAATTCACCGGTGGGAGGGCAGTGAGTTGAGCCCGTGGGCGCGCTGGACGGTGGGGGCGGGGTTTCGACCGTGACAAATATCGATTTTTTTTCCAAGCCCCTCAACACAGCACCCGCTTGCCGTCACGACCTAGTGATTTTCAAATGTCCGGGCGAGCCAGCGAGCCAGTGAGCGAGGAGGCGGAGCGTCATGTGGTTTTTGGCGGGGTATTGGCCGACGGTCTGTGTACGCACAAGTTTGAGAGTGTCGCTGTGATATGAACTTTGTGAAATATCGGAAGGAAGGAAGGAATAATCACCTTAATTTTAGTTTCGGTTGTAACATTATTCAACTGTCGGTCCGTTTGTCGTTAGGGAGAAGATTTATGACAGTTGTTCGATGAGTCAGACTATTACTTCGATAGTAATAAGCGGGCTTTATGGCCTTCACCTCCCAACCCGGTATTATTAATCTGCAAGTCATTAATACGTCGGCCAGAAAGGTCAATCGTTTAACCTCTTCAACAACCGCCTGTGGACATTTAATTATTCCCTTCCGCTCCTAGATGACTAGTCAAAGAAAAAACCGTTACATGAACGGCACGCAGCAACAATAATCGCATGCCAGTGGTGATGATTCGTTTATATTTTGCTGATGACTGCAAAACCAAAGTGAGTGCGTCCCCTGCGTTGCGTATTATAAATAGTGGGGATACCCACCGGCTTAACATCATTCGAAATCAGCCATCATGGAGAACCACGCCACTTGCTCGTTGTGTCAAAGATTCTGCGGCAACCGCCATTATCTGGATCAACATATGAGAGCCAAACATACTGTTTGTGAAAGAGATAGTTTTAAATGTAAAGACTGTGGAAAAGAAATGGATAATGGCCATAATTTGCTTGTGCATGAAAATACTCACGCTCAACGCAGACCCGCGGTGACATTTCCGTGCTCACATTGTGGAAAAATAATGACAAACGAGTATAACTGGCGGGTTCACGAAAATACTCATCGTCATCCCTACCATTGTGGACAGTGTGGCCTAGGAGTGAAAACTGTTATTGATCTTCGGGCTCACCAACATCAAGAACATGGAGATCACACTTGTTCACGATGTAACGTAAAGTTTATGACTGCCCACCATTTAAGAGAACACACATGTCACAAAGAGGGTGAATCTGCCGCACACGCTTGTCAACAAGGCGGTGGATCTACCGCCAAACGACAGAAATCAACCCACATCAAATGTCGTATATGTGGATGTATTTGTGATAATTGGAAAGGATTGTTTGCTCATCGACGTGAGGTACATCAAAGCGGTGCTGGCTTGCAAGACCTCCCTTTTCCGACAGAAGGTGCTCCATGGATAGAAGAAGGTACGATCAATAATTCGTTACATGATGTCTATAATAGACACTCGTCCGTCATATTGGAGCAGCATCGTATGAATCCTGAAAGGCTGACCGATACCTTTAACTTTCCTGTTGACCCTGCCCATTTTCACGAACGTGATTTAATGGAACATTTTCGATTGATAATGGAACGTGAGGAAAAGGCTGTAAAAGTCAATGCTGCCGCTGGATTCATTTTACGTCACCGTGAGACTGGAGAACTAAGATATTATTATCCTCATCTAAATAATCAACTTTTTGAAACTCCACTCACGCTCAGTACGCCATCTGATCTCGCTCGTATTCAGCGAGTGGTTCATCGGTTACACTTGTTGGATCTTTTGTTACGAGACCGACCTGATACCAAATGGACTTTGGTTTGTATAACGAATATTCGTTATACTGTAACCAAGATGGCTTACACCATGGGAGCAGCTCTTGAGTTACCAGAATACCTCATCAACAAGCGGAGTATTTTAACGATGACATGCAATGCCAAGACTGGAAAACCATATGAAGATGACAAATGCTTCTTTCGTTGTTTGGCTTATCTTCGTCAAAATTCGATGCGTTCTACTATCGCCTCGACGGATCACTTACTGAAACAATGGTGTGAGTGGCAGCGCCAACACGATCCCGATCACGCTCAAACCCCTGAACAATTCACAGGCATAGACCTCCAAGATCTCCCCGCTTTGGAATCGTTGTTTCATGTAAATATTTACGTTTACGATCTCTCGAAGGAAGATATCGCTACATCTATCTATAGGAGCTGTGGACAACATGGAATGGATGGTCAGCGTAATGATTTATATCTAAACATGCACGACCATCATCTGTCCTACATTACCGATATGAAAGCCTTCGCAAGAAAATTTACATGTGACATGTGTCAACGTCATTTTGATCGGGCGGATAATTTTAAACGTCACCAACGCACATGTACGTCCAAAAGCAAGTATATGTACCCAGGAGGTTACTATAAACCGTCAGAGACTTTGTTTTCACGTCTGGATGAACTCGGCATTTCAGTAAGTGAACGTCAGTTTCCTTGGTTCGCGACATTTGACTTTGAAGCAGTATTGAAGCGATCCGAAAACAATTCACCCAGTGGCAAATTGCATTTTCAGTCCACACATGAAGCCATCTCTGTCGCGGTGGCATCTAATGTCCCAGGCTATACGGAACCCGTATGTTTTGTAGACAGTCACCCGGATAACTTGATGGAACGGATGTTTCAATATTTAATCGACATGCAAGAGAAAAGCAACGAAATTGCTCGAAAAATGTGGGACGATGTATTTCAAGAACTATCACAAATGATGGAAACATATGAGTTGATGCAACCAGATATGGAGAGTGACGATGAAGACATAACAGCAGATGGGGAGGAATCTGAGAGACGTGGCGAAAGCAATCCTTTTATCGCTGCTATAAGTGAAGTCACGGGAAAACTGAATAACTTTTGTCGTCAACTCCCAGTGCTCGGCTTCAATTCCGGCAAATACGACTTGAATCTAATTAAACAAACAGCTTTCCTGAATCATATGTTTAACGACGAATATAAGGGTGAAGATATACCTACAACAAATGTTGATGAGGAAGGAGAGGAGAGACCTAAAGGGTTTGTTGTTAAGCGTAATAACGCTTACATGTGCATGTCTAATGACAAATTCCGTTTCCTGGATATGACACAGTTTTTGCCACCAGGAACATCCTATGATAAATTTCTAAATACGTTCGGAACTGAACAAAAGAAGTCATATTTTCCATACGAATGGTTGGATGATTTTAGTAAATTAAGCCACACCTGTCTTCCCGAAGCCGATGTCTTTTATTCAAACTTAAAAGGACGAAATATACTTGGAGCTACGCCACACGAAATAGAAATCAATTACTTATCTTTGCAAGCTGTTTGGGGAGAAGAAGACATGAAAACCATGTCCGACTTTTTACAATGGTATAACAAGTTAGATGTAGGACCATTCGTCGAAGCAGCCGATAAGTTACGACATATGTTTTGTGCACAAGGAATTGATCCTTATAAGGAATGCATATCAGTTCCCGGCGTTGCGCGACGACTGTTAGACAAATGTGCGCAAGGACTCAACGCGTCTTTCGCCATCTTCGGTACACGAGATAAAGATATGTACGACAAGGTTCGCGCCAACCTCTTTGGGGGATTGTCTGTTATCTTCACGAGATACCATGAGGCAGACAAGACCCACATACGCTCAAACCCAGAATTTACTTGTAAAAGTATTTTCGGGTACGACGCAAACGCACTCTATTTGTCATCATTTATGGAAGAATTCCCCGTGGGACCCTTTTACCGCCGGCGCATGGAGGATAATTTCAAGTGTCAACGCTCCACCAGATATCTCAGCATGTTCCGATGGATGGATTGGTTGCAGAGAGTCAACCCTGAACTCCACATTCATCACCAACTGAACCAAGGTCGAGAAGTGAGAGTCGGAAACTGGATGGTTTCAACCCGACGGACAATCAAGTGTATGAATTTCACGGTGAGTGCACTCGTGTGAATGGGTTATGGTTATGGGTGGATAGGTTGACTCGGCTAGCTATCTGTACTCAAAAACTTGATGAGTAACGACAAGTTAAAGTACAGTTTCTACTGTGTAACTAAAGATGATGCATCAGTATATAACGTGTTGCAGGCATTGTAAAATAGAAACTGATGTTAGTTATTATTTTGTTCCTTTCTACAGGCTGTTACTACCACGGACATGACTGCGTGACCTACACTGATGAAGGAAAGGAGACAGAGAGACGAATTCGTCTAAAGAAAACGGAAAAACGCACCCGAATGCTAAGAAAGTTAGGTTATGAAGTTGTTGAAAAGTGGGAGTGTGACTTTCAGAAAGAGATAAAGCAGTCTAAAAGGTTACGTGCTTTTGTCGCCGAAACTCATCCCCCATTTACAAAACAACACGTGTACGAGACCAGACTTTCTTCGGGTTCATGGAGGTGGATATTGAAGTACCCTCAACATGGACAGATCCCTCCATGAAGATCAAGGCGGGGGGAATGAGTCCTAAGGCGTATTTTTCAGAGTTTCCACCATTAATATGTACAAGTAATATTGAATTCGAGCACTGGGGACAACACATGCAGAGTTTTGTTGAGAAACATGACTTACCGAAAACTAGCAAACGGTTATTGGTGAGTGGATTGAAAGCTAAGCGATTGCTCATTACACCTCCCTTACTGAAATGGTATTTGGATCACGGACTGCATGTCACCAAAATTTATGACGTGGTGGAATATGCCCGTATGAAATGTTATCTTACCTTTGCAGAGAAAGTAACAAAAGCCAGACGTGCGGGTGATTGTGATCCCAAATTTGAATTATTGGCTTCACTGCACAAGTTACAAGGAAATGCGGCTTATGGGTGTTTATTGTTAAACAAAACAAAATTCCGAAACGTGATTTTTTCCTTTGAAAAGGTAAAAGCGTGTCAAAAAGTGAATGATCCACTGTTCAGAACCTTGAATGAGATCACATCAGACATGTTTGAACTGGAAATGGCTAAAGGTAAAATCTCCATGGATTTACCCATTCAAAACGCCATGTTTGTTCTACAAAACGCTAAGAAGCGAATGTTGCAGTTTTATTTCGACTTTTTACGAATTAGAGTAGATTATAGAAAATTTGAACTGTTAGAGACGGATACAGACAGTCTATATTTTGCACTATCCGAGAAGAGTTTGCAAGATGTTCTTCTTCCCGAACACAAAGAGAGTGTGTTGAATGATTTGTATGGACACTGCGGTGAAGAAGACATCAATGCCGATCGGTTCTATTTTCCGAGAGAGTGTTGCGATAGGCACAGAAAACACGACAGTCGCACATCGGGTCTGTTTAAAGCGGAATACTGCAACGGTCATGTATTTTATGGCTTGTCATCCAAGACATATCTTGTTGTTGGAGATGATGGTTCTTATAAAAAGTCCTGTAAGGGCATCCAAAAGAGCAGAGTGAACAATCCCCGAGAAATATTTCAAGATGTGATAGACAACAAAGCAACCCGTTCTATTACCAATCGCGGTTTCCGATTGATGGAATACATAGCCTTCCCCATGACATCACGCTATGTCCCTATAGTGATGCGAAGCCAGAAACATGTGAAGACGTTTTAGTGTGAAGCCATTGATGAATGTATTGCATCGGAATAAGTTCGTAAGATAAGATCGTAGTATACACATGTGAGTAATTTTAGTTATAATGCTGGAATGTTATGTATCGCGAATTGTATGTTATATATCATCTTGGTAGATATGAATGTTAGTTTGTATGTTTTGTGTCGAATGATTTGTGGTACATAATAAATATAATCTACTCTTTATTTGATTCTTTATTTCATATAATCGCATAGACATAACTTCACATATTTAATGGTACTCTTTGGCCAATTGCTCAATGACATCAGTCAACCACATGTAATCGGGCGTTGTCGAAGGTGGTTCTTCATTCGTGGGTTCAACTTGTGGCATTTTATTCGTCTTACATACGGGTGAGGAAACTTGTACTGTCTCACATCGGGTTGGGACGACATTTATCTGAGAAGGGGGCAGGTCCACTTCTACCGTCTCGCGTCCAATCAGATTTAGGACTCTGTCGATGGCCGCCGCGTTGTCCGCTACAGCTCGCCACGCTTGAGAAGTTAATCTTACGCGACGGCCTGATGGTAAAGAGATGTATACCAGAAAGCCATTTTTGCTATTTCTATCAATCTCCGCAAAATGGTCTTCGCCTAAAGGCAACTTTATACGATGAAACTTGACCTCCATGATGTGTGTGATGCTTCAAATTAAATTCACGTCCGTTATTGTCAAGCGTTTTATAACTAACCAACTACGACGCTTCCATTTGTGCTGACATCTGCGATATTTTCCATTGTTTCATAACGATGACTCATCTCGAACCTTCAAGAAGCACGCTCATATAGTGATGTCAGTTCTATAAATAGCACACGGTGACTCATGATCTTTTGACTGTCACGGCAACATATTACAGCTGATGTCACTTCTATAAATAGCTTATAACCAACTGAACGTTTGACGCGCTCAGTCCACACCATCTGTCACATTTTGAAATGGGTATGCTGTGGAGTCAATGTAGTGAAGAAACTTTTCAGTCTCACGCCCTGTGGAAGAACGGTGTTAAAATGACAAATTCATTGGAAGAGTACCAACACATTCTAAAAAGTTTTTTAGCAGACAATATTTGGCATGATGGACGTCGCGAAATATTGAGAATATTTACCCATGATGTGTGTGAATCTTTGAAACAGAAAGGACGCATGCGCGTTGCCGAACAAATTCAAGCGTACTATATAACCATCTTGAAAGATCAGAATAAAAAGCATCACGATGAGTGAGCAGATCGTCCTTCCGTGGAAACCCTACTCTGCCTATTTCCTCGCTGGTCCTTCCAAGTGTGGGAAGACTCAGTGGACACAAAGATTTATACATCATAAGAATAAGATGTTTCAAGATCCCTCACCCGGTAAAGTTATTTATTTCTACCGGGTTTGGCAACATTTTTGAACAGATGGAACGTGACGGTATCATATTTGTTAAAGGCTTACCGACGATGAAAGAAGTGGATACCTATGGAGATGGAGAACATACACTGTTGGTGATTGATGATCTTTATCTAGAAGCGGCGGCTTCTACTCTCGTCAGCAACCTATTTACGCGTGAATCACATCAAAGAAAGCTAAGCGTCGTCTTAGTGAGTCAAAATCTATTTCACGCGGGACGCTATTCGAGAACTATACAACTGAATACAGAGTATTTAGTATTATTCAAAAGCCCACGTGACGCCAATCAGATTCAGTATCTGGCGAGGCAGTTATACTCACATCACGTACAGGCTTTCATGAGTGCCTACCAGGATGCAACGTCTGCGATGCATGGGTATTTAGTGGTGGACGCTACCGTTAACGCTTTGGACGACTACCGATTGCGGTCGCGTGTGTTTCCTGGTGAAGACATGTGGATCTACACCTATAAATAGCGCGTCTCCCGCATTGTTTCGGCAGACAACTGTGGAAATGTCCAACAAAGTGAAGGAAGAGAGCGATTTTCTCAGCTTAGTAGTCAAGGCAGATCCCCAACAAAGACTAGCACTCCTTTCAACAGCTACAGCCAACCAAGTTCTTGTTTTGCGTGAAATCATTATAAATATTTTACGTGGACGTTTCGCATTGTCAGCTGAACAGATTCAAGTGCTGAATCCATTCAAACGCTTTTTACGACTTTTATCTCAATCCTCATCAACGTTGTCAGCCTCCAGGACTCTATTGAGACGACATAGTAAACATATTCAGATACTTCTTCAGACGGTGTGGTCTCACTTGCATCCACTGCTACGCGATGAAGAAAGCCGTTCTGATACCTATTGAGAAATACGACCGATGGATGAAACTCATACAACAAGAGATGCCACAACCCGTGGGAGAAATCTCTCCTCGACATGATATCACTGTTGTTCGTGCCGCTTCGCCTATTCCCACTGAGGATAAAGTGACACGTAAGCTGAATGAAGCAGTTATTGTCAGTGCATTACCAAAAAATTGTCAACATAAAATGAAGTCGTTGTTGAATTTGATAGAATCTGACATAAAATGGAATGAACGAGGGGAAGTCTTCATTCGAGAATCGTTCATCCCCGGAAGCCACATCGTCGATCTTTTCGAAAGACGTCTGCCGCCAATCTACACGGTTTACCCCGAGAGGAGCGGATGAATTTTACCAGCTTCTGCGGGAAAGAAATGTCCCCGTAAGTTTCATCACCAACACACAACGACTTCGGGGATTGAGAGCTGAGGAGCATCCCCCTTCGCAGTGGATTACATTATAAACGATGGAAGATGTTTTGTCTCGCATATACTTTGACCCCAACCACCCCGAAGACATTGCGTGCTGAAGGTGTACAGGTGACGCGTTCACAAATCCGACAATTTCTTCGAAAACAACAAGTGTACACTCTTCACCGACCCATCAGGAAATCATCACATGAACGTCAAGTGGTGGTGGGTGGCTTAGGCTACCAATGGGATGCGGATTTGGTGGATATGGTAAAATACAAGGAGAGTAACGACAAGTACATCTATATTCTAGTAGCCATTGATATCTTGTCTAGATACGCTTATACACGAGCTCTCCTATCAAAGAAAGGAACAGATGTAGCGGCAGCTTTTGAAGATATTTTTCAACACGTCCAAGCACCCTCCCATCTTCGCACTGATAAAAGACAAGAATTTAAAGCCAAGACAGTGCAGCGTGTGTTGAGAAATCACCAGTGTAAACATTTTGTCAGCCATTCCGTTACCAAAGCCAATTACGCGGAACGTTTCATTAAAACGTTGAAAGGACATGTTACTCGTTATTTCTTTCACAAACAATCGCACCGATGGATCGATGTACTGCAACCCATGACGGAGAGTTACAACGCCTCCTTTCATCGATCCATACAAATGTCACCACGAGAGGTCAATACGGATAACGAAGTACAGGTGTGGCAGAGAGTCTATCATCCCGCTATCCCTCGACCACTTCGTTCATCGGTATTCATATTCCCCATTGGCAGTCATGTTCGCGTGTCTTACATCAGAGGGATATTTTCTAGAGAATACGATGAGAAATGGTCTGGGGAGGTGTTTAAAGTTCACAGTCGTCATGTGCGAGAAGGAAATCCTTCGTATGAGATTAAAGATCTTACCGGTGAACGCATCGTTGGACATTTTCGACAAAGTGAACTACAACGAATCAAGTATGACCCCGAGGGTTTATTTCACGTGGAAAAAATATTGAAAAGAAAACGACGCGGTCGCCGTCAAGAAGTATTGGTTCGCTTTCGTGGTTGGCCTTCAAAATTTGATACGTGGTTGGATTCACGACAAGTCGAAGAAATTTAAGTCCATCAGAATATATATAAATAGTTGTGAAAGCATGACAACTACAATAGTCGTCACCGAGCGATACACACACGTCGCACCCAAAATGAATTTTACCACTTACATCCTGTTGTGTGTGTTTTGCGGGAGAGGATTATGCGGTTGTCATACCTCCATGTTTATGAACACCATATCTTGCATGCGACTTGAGAAAGAACAGTTTCCCGATGTCACCGAATCCGTTCGACTACAAACCAGTCACATCGACATCTTCAATACATCCCTTACCACGTTGCCAACTCTGTCGCGAGAGGCATGGCCCCAACTTGCGGACAATGGAAATGCGAGACAACGGATGGCTTGCGTGTGAAAAAGTTTTGTCATTTCAAAACTACTCGCAAGACTGGTTGCTTTTGGTGACAGACTGCGACGATGCAAATGTAAATTATCCCTGTCTACAAAGTCTACCTTCTTACGACAACCGCTGGACTGGACTTGTTATCATATTATTTGCCTTGACAATCGTAGCCACGATTGTCTACTTGCGTTATCATTCAGCTACGCGTCATCAGAGAAGAACATCAAGTCGTCCTATAAATACGAGAACAGTCGTGCGGACTGTTTCAGTTGATGATGCAGAGGCAACCTTTTCACATCTATCTCACTAGCGCCGATTCTAAAGAGTATTATCCAGGAAATACTCCGAGCGACTTCACTGTTCGTTTCAAGAATCCCATTCCCCTACCTGGACACTGGGTGTGCACACTATTGGATGCCACGACACCTAAGGGATGGCGAAAAGAATTATTGATTTGTGCGAACGTATGCGACGTCTCCTTTACTCCCCACGGAAACCTTCCCATTTTAAGACGGGGATTCGACCGCGCCATTTTAAATTTGCAATATATTCCTGTAGTGAAACAGGAATTAACTGACTTGAGAATATTTCTACTTTCCAACTCGGGTGTTGCATTTAAACAATCTCCCACCGACGAGTGGTCGTGCGTTTTATATTTCGTACCCACTCCCGGTCCCTGATCATCATGAGATATATCCCATTTACCCTCGACGTGGAAAAGTTGAAACGATATTACATGGCGCAGGCCAAAGGAGATGAAACTCACCAAAGAGGTTCGGGTGTAGCGAGAGTCAACGTTACTTTTGTCTCCCCCGTGGCGCAAACTGTGTCTCGCGCTAGATCTCGTCTTCGACGGATGAATGAGACTATAAAAGCATCGTCTTCCGCCAAGAACCGTAGACGAAGAAAAAAGACTGCCAGTGCGAGTACTGCCCAAAGAAAGAGAAAGTTGAACGCAAGCAGAAAGAAGAAGAAAAAGGCCGTTGCAGCAAAATAGAAGAAGAGACCCGTCAAGAAAACTTCACGTCGAAAGAGTCACTCCACACCTACTAGAGATATATTTACGATATGAGCGGTGAAAAAAACGGAAACAAGCGGAGAGAGTTTTACATCTTGTCTTGATGTCTTGCGTCTACCCCCTACAGAATCGCTTGTGGAAAAGAAAAAATACATAGAATATCGTCCTCTTACTCAAGTGACGGAGGTAGCTCCCATTGAATTCGTCATAGCGGCGAGTTAGGTCAATACATAGATCTTAAGAACTCCTTTCTTTCCTTGAAAGCGAGAATTGTGGATAAAAACGGTCAAGCTTTGGCCGTGGGCAAGCTGGCGTCTCCCATCAACTTGATCTTCCAAAGTCAGTTTCAACAGATGGATGTCAGCTTACAAGGAAACAAAATCACACGGACGGGAGTAAATTTTGCACACGAAGCATATTTGGATACTTTCCTTCGCGCTAATGCTGACCAAGCGAATGGCAAGTTGCAATCCGAAGGCTTCTTTCTCGATACTTCCGCGTTTATGGATGAAGCCAGTCCCTTAAATTATCGCTTTGACGAATAAATGATTTTGAATCTGAATCTGAATCTTTATCCACCAACGGAGGATTAACACAGCGCTACGCTCTGTTCCAACAAGGGAGGTGGGTGGAACTCCTCGGGCAACTAAGAGTCGACTTTTTTCAGCAAGAAAAATATTTGTTGGATAACGTGGATATGGGACTACGATTGTGGCTTAACAAACCTGATTTCTATCTCATGACTCCCGAGACGGATGAAGGTTACCGACTGCAACTAACAGACGTCATTTTCCACATATGCAAACCCAGCAAACACATAACGTTTTTGTAACGTTTTAAAATGGTTCTATTTACGTTACATTTTGCAAAAACGGTAAGATACCGTTTTGAAAACGTTTTGTATAATCCATATTCCTACAGGTGGATCAGAAACGTTATATTAACATTTTAGAAACGTTTTGTCAAACGAGTCAACTATTTTATATTTGACAACAGATGATAAAATCCAAGAAATCACACGGAATTTTCGTATAGTAAAGATTTTAATAATCGTCGAATTATTGATATTTTTACTTAAATCTGTTTGTGTTTTTTTGCGTTCGTAATGATTTAATGACGTTATAAAGATGTTTACTGATCATGTGCTGTATATATCGGTTTTTGCATCGAACAATTCAATTCCACCCTTATGAAAATATTCCATGGTACACCATAGTAAACCATGGTATACTATGGTAAATCATGATATACCATGGTACAGCATCACAAACCATGATATTAGCATGGTATACCATAGTATAGCATGATAAACCATAGTATACCATAGTAAATGATGGTATCACAATGGTAAATCATGATATACCATGGTACAGCCCGATAAACCATGATATACCATGTTACAGCCAGATAAACCATGATATACCATGGTACAGCCAGAAAGCCATGATATTAGCATGGTATACCATGGTAAATGATGATATACCATGGTACAGCATGATATACCATGGTACAGCATGATATACTATGGTATCAGTATGGTATACCATGGTATATCATGGTTTACCATCAAATATTATGGTTAACCATGGCATACTATAGTTTACCATGCTGTACCATAGTATATCATGGTAATATCATGGTATTACTTTGGTATATCATGGTATTACTTTGGTATATCATGGTATTACTTTGGTATATCATGGTATTACTTTGGTATATCATGGTATAACTGGTATATATTGATACTATGGTAATACCCTGGCACTATGGTAATATCATGATACCATGGTAATATCTTGCCACCATGGTAATATCATGATATTACTGTGATATATTATTAAACCATGGTAATATGATATTACTGTGGTATATCATTCTACCAAGGTCCCATGCAACCTGGGTTTGGGGGGGGGGGGGGTTGCAGAAAAGCCCCCTCCCGGATTTTCCACCGCCAAATGCCGCTGGGTCGCGGGAACATGTGCGTTCATAGACCGGGTTTGCCGGGGAAAGTAATAAACCGAGCGGGTCCAAGTATTTTGGCGGTGAAGTACGGGTGGCTTTACGGCGGACCTCCCACTCCCCCGAAAACCCAACAATGTACTAAGTCCCCCCCCCCCCTCTTTCTCCCCCGGGGACAGCAGCGTTACAAATAGAACACCAGTGAGATTTGCAGCGTGCCACAGCCCGCGAACTGAACCGCGGGCCACCAGGCGGCAGCCGCCGCCTAGCGGAGATGCGCAGCAGAGATCGCAATTAAGGCGCATGCGCGAAGTTTCAAAAATATTGCGCAAAGGCGAGCAGAGTCCTACGGCATGTGTGAACGATTAGCTTATATTCACGAATATTTGCTTCTGTATATGAATGAAAGATATGTATTTATAAATACTATACTGTACAGAACCTGAAGTCACCCAGGTTTTAGTGTGACACCTAACACAAGGCCAACAGGAGCTTTTATCCTTTGTTGACAGTCTTGTCACATCCTAGCCTGAAACGTGAAAGACAGTCTGGACGTACACTTGTTCTTATGACTGTAACAGTTGTTATAGTCAGTACATCATCAGACTGTCAAACTGTAACGTCTGAACATTCAGGCTACTATCAGTCCAGCCCCAAGTCGCCTAGTTCAAGGAATAGGTTACATCACATGCTTCCTCCCGTCGCATTTTCTGAAGTCGAAATATCCACTAACATGTAAAATACAAGCCATTCATGAATTCAGTTTGCATACGCTGCCATGCTTGTTTTCTACATTGAAAAGTATTGTGCTATTCAACACCTTTACCTTGGTGGCGGTTTTGATGTCAGAGCTACTACGGCACTAGCTTAGGGCCAGTTTCATGTCTGTTCTTATTTGTATGAACCTTAGTACAAAGATTGTAAATCTTATATCCTGTACGTTCCTCTCATTATCATCTTGTTAACATACTTTGTTGGTTTCTTTGTACATGTGTCTATATGGGTATATTATGACGGAAATGGGTTGTCACAATCAGACCCAATGCAGATTTTTTTTTCATACAGGCGAATTGTAATCAGTGAGTGATGGCATTAGTGGTAGTGAGTAATACACACGCGTTGGCTGATTGGGCATCTTCAACATTTCCTTCAATTAATATAATCGGAAGCGCAGTTATTTTGATCTTGTAAACGTAGCAATAGTTTTATAGGAAACTTATCATTTCACACAATAACCTTCAGATTAGTGTCATGAGCACAGCTGCGGACCTGATCAGAAATATGATAAAGCGCTTGGGTACGAAGAGGCTGCAAAAAGCCTTAGGGGGCAAAAAGCCAAACTTCCCTTCCAATCTACCAACGTCTGCAAAGTTACACTCAAAGTTGCTATATCATGATTGCATGATTACTAACTGTATTACAGGTTTCCATTGATGTATTTTTTTTTGAGAAGCCACCATGAACCATTCCATCGACGAAAAGTGTGCTATGTGCTCAAGTCTGCTCCTTGGCAGAAGGGTGGGAAGGCAAACTTTATCCAAACTTATGGTGATATCTTTCGCGGTCGAGCACAACCATATTTTTTCGCTTCCCAGTCAAGTAAGACACCTTCATGTATGTACTGGATAGTTTGTTTTTCTACACATAAGTTAATTACTTACAATCTGTCAGGAGAGTTCCAATTGAACCTCATATATTTACCCTGCTTGACGTTCTTGTTCCAGAATGAGCCTAACGAGACCTCAGCCTGATTTAAACAGATTTATTGCATGTAATTCGGCAATAAAGAGCCTTTGAACTGAACTAAATGATTGTTGCATGAATTTCTTTTTCCTCGCGTGACATAGAATTAACATTACATTCATTTCATTAACGTTATGAAATGCATAAAAACCACTGCAAAATCGCATTTTCATAACGTCCAATACAGGTTTTATAACGTCCAATAAACGTTTTATAACGTCCAATAAACGTTTTATATCGTTTTAAAAACAATCATAAAACGTTAAAAAAGGTAATAATAACGTTTTACGAAAACGTTTTAAAAACATTAAAACACCTCTACAAAAAAACGCAATTATAACGTTTTTGGAAAACGTTTCCGAAACCAATTTTTATCGTTTCTATGACGTCAAAATAACGTTTTTGTGTTAGCTGGGAGGTCAATGTAGTCCCTCAAGTTATTGAAGCGCATGCAGACGTGTTGCAGACAATCACTGCCAAGTATCCCTATTTGAAAAGGGATTCTAAAAGATATTCTCTGACGAGGAGAGAATTCATTCGCCTTCGAAGACATCTTTCAAGGAAGAGTACCTCAGAAAATTACCATTGCCTTGGTGAAATCGGTTGCCTACAACGGAGATTACCAGCAGAATCCCTTCAACTTTATCCATCAACAATTGGAGCAACTGACTGTGACTGTCAACGATGACCCAACACCCTTTCGTACGTTAAACACTAACTTCGCACAAAAGCAATATCTCCAGGGATACCGCACTCTATATATGTCAGATGACACATCCCCTGCACTCATTCCGAGAAGAGACTACCCGGCGGGATACAGTATTTTCCATCTTCCCCTTCAAGTTGTTTACGACCCACAGAACTTCCCCCGAGAGCAAGCGGGATCACTGAAAATTCAAGGCCACTTTGAGTCGGCGCTCCCTGAAAACACCGATGTGCTGATCATTGGAGAATTTCCTCGAGTGCTTCACGTGGATGCCATTCGAAACGTATTTCTACACTCATGAATACGTCTCAATTACAAACAGCCCTAGAAAGGGATTCGTGTTGGAGATGGAGACAATTCGCCGTCTTGGCCGCCGATCAGTTTCACGTTGACCTTCCACCTGGTGGCTATATCGTGAATACAGATAGATCCAATCAACCAGGAAGACACTGGTTGGCTTTCTATAAAATGTCATCGGGGAAAATTGAGATGTTTGACTCACTAGGAAAACCAATTCGTGCCTATGTGAACCTTAAACACTTGGAATATTTTATTCAACAACCCATGAGAGCGGTGTGGCAGTCACTTGGCACAGATGTATGCGGAGAATACTGTCTATTTTACTTATATTTCAAATGTCGAAATTACTCCATGTCACGAATCTATCGAGAGTATTGGTCTCCAAACACCATGTGCAATGACAACTATATTCATAATTTCCGATCTGTTCACTTTCCGCGTATCACTCGCCGGCAGTCCCCGCGTTTTATGCAAACCGCGTGCAAGACCCTTTTACCCATGGTCTAAATTGTCATGTATAATAATATGATATGAAGGTGTATGCTTTTGTGATACTCAGTTTTTGACCACGATAGATGTTGTAGCGGGTAATGGTATTCATGTATTGTAGTGATATAGGAATAAAAACTTTGCAAAATGGATGATTGTATTTGCGTTAATATGGTTTACTCGATACATATCCTTTAACATATTTTTTTACAAACAAACAAACATATTACACAGCTTATAGGATCTCACATGGCCTGTTCAACGCAAACATTGATTATATACACGTGTCATTGACGATTAATCGTACTGTAACGCGAGAATATACAGTTTACATGGCGATATCTATAGCGATTAAATGATTTACTGTTTCATCAAAGGAAAATGACTTGTTCATCTATTACCTATTCATAATAGTACTTGATCGCAGTTTGAAGACTTCAAACAATGATTAATGACATAGTTAACACCTTAATTGCCTCTTCCACCACCCATGTCTTCTTCATTCACTCGTACTATAGCACGAGAACATAGACAAACAATGATTAATAACCTTGATGAATATACCTATTTACATACTTATTTATACCCCGTACTATAACGCGGAAACAAAGACTTCAAAACAATTATGAATGACCTTGTTGACAGATTAATTAGCTATTTACATCATAATTTATGCTAATTATACCCCGTGCTATAGCACGGAAACAAAGACTTTTGACAAAAATTAATGACCTCATTAACTCATGACCGGCAATTTCAAATCGATATTTCACAATTTTCACAGGGGGGGGTGGGGTGAGGGGGTCATGGGGGTAGCTAATCCCTCAGCTCTCACTACTGGCCTGCGTTAGTCAGCTGATCCAGAGAGACCAACAGGAAGGCAGGATGCCGTGGCGAACGGATCGCAAACGTAACCAAATGTAGGCCAGAGCCAGGGCGGTTCCCGGCTGATGGATTGTAGACAAAAAGACAGACTGCGATTCCCTTTAAGCGACAATCATCAACCAGTGAACTGCAGCTTCTCACTGAAAGACTATAGCTCCGAACGTGCCAAACAGACGAGAAGGCATGTCATCAAACAAATGTTTTCTTCCATACAGTGTATGCATATGTAGAGAGTCTTTAGCATTAGTGTTAAATACATGTAGCTATTCGCTTGGCGAATAAGTGTCGCCAAGGGTGAACAGGTGAACTTTAAATGCACTATAATCAGTATGTTTATGTGAATAACGTTGACATAGAGGCCTGCAGGGAAGCATGTTAGAATTTGAAACACAACCAATAGCAAAGAATTTTGTCAAATCTAAACCAGTTGCATATTTTGGGGACATCAATTATGCAATGGCAATATGCCAACGACATGAGCGCTAAAAGTGTCTTATTGCTCTTCCTCATTACTTATTATTATTACATAATAAATGTGTAATATTAGCATCTGGAGGTCTTCCACGGTGGCGACGGTGTGCGTGTAATGGTTAAAGGCCATAATGTATTCCAGTCATTTTTAGAGAAAAACGTTATTAATGAAAAAAAAATCCGACTAAAAAGTAATTAGCGGATTATTTTATTGTTGCGTTCTTCCATCACTAGGTGGACTGAACAGCTCCATATTGACTTCAACATTGTTTAGTGATGATAAACTCTTTACTATGTAGGCAGATATATCTCATCATGGGTATCAATTGTCTAGTCTTGATAATCCTATTAAAGTTAAAGTTAAAGAAACTACGTTAAAGTTAAAGAAACAGTTAAAGAAACTACCAGAACCTGCTAGAAATGGCGACATATGCTTGACTGCAATAGATATAAGTATATATGACTTATATGAGTTGTTGTATTGTATAAGTTCCTGGAATAAAACCATAGGAGCCATAAAATAGTTAAATTAAAGCAGTATAGGTTCCTGGAACAAAACCCTGGGAGCCATAAAGCAGTTGAATTAAAGCGGGAGTAAAACCTAATCTAAAATCGCGATCTGCACCGGAAATTTACATCTTTAAATTAAATTGGCGAGTGTTAACGCTTCGTTTCGGCCGACTGGTAAGGAGTAACACGTTAAGGCAACCCGCCCCGATCAATGTCGAGCAGCGCGCCATTTTGCCGGAGCGAGTGACGTATATTGTGACCCTTCCTGTGGCGCCGCCTTGCGTTATAACTGGAAGTTATCTCGCGGAAGGAACAGTGGAGGTAGCCTTCAGGGGAAAACGCGTGAAACGAAAGATCAGGGCGGCGATTTGCGGAAATTCCAAGCCGCGCAGTAGACCATGATCTTTGTGTCCTGAGTGATTCATGGAAATATAGCATCTAAACATATTGATATATCTCTTGCAGCGATTGTCTCCGTAAATAATCCAATCGCAGCAATTTACATTTGCGATGATCACGCGTCCTTGTTTTGTTGTCACTGTATGCGTCACTTCCGGTTTTAATAATTAGAGCATCGCCTCCTAGTTGATGTCGCGGACACCACACAAACGGCTGCCGCTTGGTTCAGCGGTGAAATCGTGGCTGGCGGTCATTTCTAAATTTTACTGTTAGCAACAGACAGGACGGAAAATTATTTAATTTGGAGGATAGAAACTTGGGTATTATATGAATCGGTATAACAGCGTTAGGGACCAGGCTGGCAGCTCCCTTAAATATATAAACGTTAGAATACGTGGAATAAAATGTATATAGATATATGTATTATTTGACCACGTTGCTAAATGTACTTTAATTGTTCAATCGACATGCTGTGTCGAATATTGACTTTGCAGATACCAACTGATTATGTGCATGTATTCCCAGTTAACACGACACCACCGGGCCAGTGCCGAGCCAGTACCGGGCCGGTGCCCCCGACGCCGGTCCTGTGATGGCATCCAGCACTGGCTCAGACACCGGCGTGCAAATTGGCGCAACACTGGCCCGATGCTGGCTGGCCAGAGCGAAACTGACGTTTGAGCACTGGCCCAATGCCGTCCTCTATCATGGATCGTCACATGCCCAGCGCCGGCTAGCTTGAACCCACCCGCATTTTGTCAGCAATTTAATGGCCTTTCAACGTTTATTGATCTGAGCATCAGATATGTACTGCGACATAGACTGTCAGTCTGTGACGAAAAAGGTGACGAAAATACATGTTGCGCGCTGTATATTTCTCAGGTATTTCACCTAGAGGTATTTCACAGTTATCGGGTCAAAGTAATGCTTCGTTGCTACAGCCTAAATGAAATAGCCTACATAGTGCCCATATAGGATTAGGGACCATGGTCACAAACTAGACTCTTGCTGCCCGTCTGTCTCACTGTCACCGCCCATGTCTGTCACTTTTCAATCCCGGCTGTGTGACAATTCTATTCAAAGTTTCGATATCATTCACAGTATGATTGCCAAGTGCAGTAGCCGATCAGGGTATGCCATTACAGTAAGCAATTATAGTCGAAGATAATGTCAGTAACAGTCAAATCAATAAAACTTAAACACACCGAACAGTCAAATCAATAAAACATAAACACACCGAATAGTCAAATCAATAAAGCATAAACACACCGAACTGTCACATTCCGAGTGAAAAGTAACAAGATGGCGTCAAAAGTGAAGCGCAACGAACAGTCTGATTTACTTCAACCCCAAACGAAATAACAAAAATATCGGCAGCGGCGCATTATCAGACGAAAGTTTTCATATATCCCTCAGATCGATTAAAACTAATGATATTTGATATTTCGAGGATGTCAAACGTTCAGCTTGATGCACTTTCTATCTGGAGATTAGCCAAACGTTCCGTAAACCACTCAGTACAGCGCCAATTTGTGTTATAGTCATATTCTGCTTCGCGTGCACGTGCTTGCCGTCACTCGCCCGATATCAGCCCAGCATATGAGCGTTTGGCGACACGTGACTGGTCCGACTCTGGCCCGACGTCGGCAGCCCAGGCTCACACTTGCCGGTGTTGCCGCCTTCAGGCCATTGTCAGCCAGCACTGGCCCGGTGATGTCATGTTTACTGGGTTCTTACATGTATGCTGAAGATATAGTTTTCTTTGTTTTACAAACTGTCTGCACATATTTACCAATATATGGGGATGACTTTCATCGATAGTTACATTTACTCGGGCGGATCCAGGATATTGAAAAAAACGGGGGGGTTGGGAGGGCCCCTTGGATCCGCCACTGGAATTTTGAAAGTGCTTGACATCCCCGCACTTACGACGAAAACATCATACCTAGGTAGAATGAAGTACAGTTTTAACTTTGACTTCAACCATCCCGGTTATCGCCCACAACCCCCTGCGTAACGTTTCTGAAGGAGACGGGACAAGGCCACTTGGGGACAACGAAGTGATTGGTTAACAATTAATGACCTCTTAGAGACCGATATGCGCAAATACGGCGCATAAAACTAAGGAAAGCTAAGGTTCAATTAGATGAGTAAAAGGTTCCAAAGGGATAGACCGGGGGGGGGGGGCAGTAGGGGGCAATACCCCATATATCATTTATGAAAACACATATATCTGAAACTAAAGAGTTACTGCCTCATATATTCATAGCCCCAGTCAACAGACACGGCGATTGAGTCAAAATGTGAAACTGTACATTTGCTGCCAGATGGCGCAGGCCGTGTGGTATGCCGTTTTGGGTTCTAACATACGTATATGCTGATGTGAGTTCTACGCTAGCTATGACATCAATAGTTTGCGGTAATATGAAAGCTCACGTACAATCAAATGACGAAGAGGCGCATGCATGGCCATCATTTGTAGAAATCCACAATTATAAGGTGTTTATATATGTTTGGCTTGCCATCGATGACGGTCCCTTTCGTTTTGCCGGTGGTCCGGGTCATGAAGTAGACCGAAGACCTAGCCAAGTGGCCCGCCAGAAGCCTGCAATCTTCTGTCAAGTGTTTTTCCCACTTAGATGTACGTCACTGGCGGCCACAAACAAAAGGAACAAACTGAGTCACGTACTGTTCATTTTTTCAGGACCCTCATTTGTAGATCGACGTATAGACCCTTTTTTTCGGATTTTCTTTTACCGTCGTCGCTTCTGGTTTCTCAAGCCTTATGCCAGAGGTTATCTGACTAGCCAGGAATTCATCCTTATCAGAATCTAAGTCGAAGACTGATCAATCACACTTTGGTCCGTTTAGTGTCCTGGTTTCACCCCGTCTCCGCCCTGGAAATGTAAATAAATTGGTGTTTTATGCCACTTTTGTGCACACAATAGCTAAACTAGTTAGGCCAATTAGGAAAATGAATGGATGCAACATGCCCCATGCAGCTAGATTAGGTGCCCATGACTTATTGATCTACGATCTATAATGCGCTTACCACTACACCAAGGAGGCCCCAAACGTGCACCCCGACCCCGAGGTCACGGGATCTAGATCCACGTGGCTTGTGGGGCTTCAGTCATGACCATATATGGGTCCAGTTGTCACCCATCGCGTAGGGTTAGATATGGCTAGACTTGGTGTCTGGCTAGTGGTTTCCAGACCAGACGACACAAATAGTCACCCGCTATATGTCAGGCCGACCCCATGCGGGTAAGGCCTGGTTTTGATAAATGATGATAGGGGGGGGGGGAGGAGGGCAAGTTCATGATTACCGAAAAATCGTTGATCACGACGGTCGGCTAAACCCTGTTCCCAGTATCGCCAGTTCACGAAGAATTATCTTCCTCATTCCCAGTTCACGAAGAATTATCTTCCTACGATAAATATCCTATGATATGATACTATGATAAAGTAGCTAGGGTACAAAAATGGGATCATTTTCGGGGGGGGGGGTGTCTCCATTCTAGTAAGCTTCCAATGTTTTCCCCCATTACGAGAAATATATAGATGATCCATTTTGAACCAAAGTTAAATAGCAATGTTAATGTTTTATTTCAGTAATACGTGCCGATTTTCTTTAATTAGCGTAAACAAATTACTGTACAAATGACTATTTCGCGTCGCTACACAATATAACTATAATAAGCAAAGATAAAAGTAAAAGTGTCATTCGTCCATGTTAGGGCGAACCATTATTTTGACATAGCTCAGGTATTACTCACGCCCCTCATTGACTACTATAATGTATTTCTCTAACATGGAACATAGGTGTGTCTGGGAGAGGGGGGGGGGCAGAGAGGGCACGTGCCTGCCCCCCTTTTCAGACCCTAAAGTATACCCCACATCTTGTTTTCAAGTTCTGGGCCCCCTGGCCGCTCGTTATATATTACAATGCGACCCGGCCCCGCATGATTGTCTGCTGGATCCGCCAATGTGCCCCCACCCCCATTTAAGAATTCCTGCACGCACCCCTGTGGAAGATGCACCTACTAGATACTAGAATCACTACATTAAAACTGTAATAGTTGGGGCACATTTCAGTTGTCACACACGGTGGCAGTAAACAAAGTACATGTCTATATAATAACGCCTCGACCCACCCCCTCCCCGCCCTTCCAGCCCTCTGCCATTTACTGCAATAATCCACTTTGCGTAGGCTCTGACGTGGAAGATAAGCCCATTATATGAAGTTGCTATATTAAAAGTGGAGTATTTGGGGTACAACAGGTCAGGTGTGTTACATACGGTGACTATATCCCGCCGCCAGTCCACTCGTGCGAAGCTACACGTACCAAACGTGGTCCCGTGACTGTGCTCGAGGGAGTGACTCACGCTGATTTCATCACCCCCATCCCCCCACCTTTTTACATTCCGGTGTACTGCTCAACTGACGTGTCGATCGCTTGCGGTCAAGGGAGAGCGGGGGCATTAAGTATAACGCGGGAGGCCAAACTAACGAATTGTTTGCGTATTTACGGTGAGAGGAAGAGGAAGATAAATAAAAAACGACAGTGTCATAATCAAGAGGGCGAAATTTCAGCAGCCAGGCAACGTCACGGGATAATGAAATGCTGGTGATTTACAATTCAGCCAAAAGGAAAACCCGTGCAACACGTCTTTTTATATTTATTGCACATTACATATCTGCATTGATGCAAGTAGGATCCAAAGATATTCCTGTTTAAAGATCGGACACGCTTATCTTTAAGAAAATTAGAAAAATTGAATGATCGTTTGCGATTTAGTTGTGTTATTTTTTATGTTTTGTCGCAAGTTTGGCAATATAATTGTCATCATCAGATGGTGAAACAGATCCAGGATTCATCAAAAAGTTTCTTTCAGTTTTATGCTTATTCTAGGGGGACAAAATAAACTTGGCCCTTACTTTTTCTGCAGAATTTATGGGGGAGGGGAACGTACATGATGGCCTAGTCATTACTCAGTAATTAACACTTTTTGTTATTCTATAGACCAATATGTAACACCATAACCCGATTGGGATTACATATGTATATTAACCATAAAGTAACATAAGTTAATTACACAATCTTTCGCAAAGACGGACTTACATATCTTTCGCAGATGACGTACATGGATATCTTATGTATCTTTCGCAAATACAATGTCGTAGCTACATATATAGGGTATGCGAGAAGGAGGATGAGGGTTCGGGAGGAGGGGTGTGGTTCATGCCGGCTTTCCGTGGCTAACACCACGCAAGCCGCTGCGCTCACCCATCCAGCGCACGTGCGTCACACGTGTCAGTTAGGAGTAGTGGGGAGGGGAGGCAGTGGGTAGCCTCTGACACATAAATTAACCCACCGCGGCCTCTCGGCCTCGCACGCTGATAACTTGGCCTGGCCTGGAAAACCACGGGGTCATTCTGGGACAAGGTTCGATCGCTGCTCGGCCCGCTATATTCTTAGCACAGGACTGCACCCCCGCCTCGCCCCGACTGCACAGAATAAGCATGCTCTACCCACGCGACTGCAAGGGCACTCATTGGTAGGCCATCGCGGGAGACTGTGGAGTCGTTTCCTTATTTCAGCTCAGCTCAGCTCTGCTCAGCTCCAGACCAGACAGCAGACGACGGAGTATATTTACTCGGCTGGTGACTGCGAGACTACCTAGTGTTTATCGACGTGACTGTCGCCGTACGTGAGCAACAGTGTGTAGCACATTAACTCATCTCTTCTCTTCCTTATAATAACGACTCCCGAAATCGCCAAATTCGTACATTCAGACCGACCCTGTGACGGGTGGTCAGTAGCGCTACTGGTACACACCCACAAAAATATATATACGTGTCTATAAGAAGTGGCACCTGCAAAGAACTGCGCATTAATTGGACACCGGTGGGCGACAGTCGGCTGAACAGCGACACGAACGAAGAGACGAATAGATTGTCAGCGTCATCACCGTCAATATCACCACCTAAGAAGAACTGTTTGACGAAAATGGCCCCTCGCGAAGGCCAGCAGGCCGGAAAGACTTCTTCACCTCCGGATGGCAGCAGTTCCTCTGCCGCTGATGGCTCCTGCCATTTCTGGAGCCGGCTAGGAAGCCTTCCCATTGTGCAGTCAACGGTTGACCTCTACGTGTCCTCCAAGGGCAAGAACGAACTGCTGGGACGTGGTCTAGGACTGATAGAGTATGGCGTGACCATGGCCTCTGACCCCGTGCTCAAGGTCGTCGATAGGGTCCCTGGAGGTGAGTCCCATCTGCGTATTACGGTATAGGGTCTATAAGTTGAATACGGAGCAGAACCTGTTTAACCCCCATTATGAAATTCATACGTAATTACGGGACAATGTTATTAAATGTTATTTTTTGTTAAACTATTGTATGAAAACCTTAGTCTACCTGTTTGTGGTGTAAGTTTATATTTTCTTATGGTTTTGGTAGGGTCTGTGTCCCTAAGATATAGTATTCGTTTTCTTTTCACTGATAGCTAATATTCTGAAGATGATAATTAAGGAACGTCCTAGGTATTTAAACTTAAAAAATATTTAAAATAAAAAAATAAAATAAAAAAAAAATCTACCACCTATTTTCCAACTGCATGCCCTCAATTTTACCGTGTCTAAATCTGTTTTTAATTCGTTTTGTGTTACAAAGCCAATATCTAAATGAAATGTTCACTTCCATATGGTAGTTATACTGTGGTACCCGTCGCAAATCCCGTCCTCCGTTTCATATTACGTATGGACGTATGCTGTGGAAATTTCCACTGGTTTGACCGGTTGTTTTTGGGCAGCCGCCAAACTGGACACACTGGCCTGTAGCTGCTTCGAGAAGATCGAGACCAAAGTGCCAGCTATACACGATCAGCCCCTGGAGGTGAGTGGAGTCGACTGGCCTCTGCACTCCCGGGATGTGGGGCATCGAAATGGTCAGGAGGCGGCGGGGCGTGGTAGGGGGGTGGGGTTATGTGTTATGTATTTGACTGACACTTTGATTGATTGATGTATCCTTGGGAAGTTTGCCGTGACTTAGGTGCAGGTAGCAGTTACTATCGCGGGGGTGGGTGGGGGGGGGGAGGAGGGGGCTATGAGGGGCGTATCTGCCCTGGTGACCTTTATTTCTGTGCAGATATGCCCCCCCACCCCCACCTCCCACACCTCTTTGACTTTGTGTGACCCTACTACAGGTTCTCCCCATATCCTTCCCTGTGACCTCGTGTGTGCCGCACCCTGACCTATGTGGCAATTAAGCTCTATTATTTAGTGGACCTTACTGTGATTTTTCCTGAGCTTTGTCTTTAAACTCTGACCTTAAATGTGACTTGTTTTGTGCAAGTGAAAGGCTAGAAGTTACTGTAATTTTTACTGTTATGTTTCCTGAGCTTTGTCTTTCAACTCTGACCATACATGTGACGTATTTTGTGCAAGTGAAAGGCTAGAGGTTCCCATGTCCGCTTCCCTGTTACCTGCAGACCCCTGCCTTGGCCTCAATTTGTCCTGAAACTCGAGATTTTGCTCGAATTCCGTCGCATTAGACCTCATCAATCTAGGTCACTGCATGGGTTAACATCCAGGCCCGGGCACCTAATCAAAGGCCCGTTTCATCCATTCCGTCCCCCTCTTCATCGTCCCGGAAGCTTCCTTCATTGGCCCAGTTTCATTATCCCTTATGGGCGCACGTGTGGGTTAAAACACTTCACAAATGTCATTTCAGATGCTGAAGAATGTGAAGGGCAGCGCCAGGTCTGCGGTGCAGTCGAGCGTCCGACGCGTTTTGCGCACGTCCCCTGGGCGCCAGGTCATCCGGGGCCTGGACAACATGATCACGTGGTCTGAGCAGAAGCTGGACCAGGTGGAGGCGGGTCAGGCGGCCAAGGAGGACGATGACGAGGAGGTAAGGAAACATCATTTAAAAAAAAAAAAAAAAATTGTGACCCGTTTTTCTGACGAGGTTTTAAAATATAATTCCATTTGAATGATACCTTTTTGGTTAACGTCCGTCTGCGCGCATTCGCGGCGGACACGGGGGAGGGCAGGGGCGGATCCAGGGGGGTGGGGAGGCTGCGACCCGGCCTTATACCTTTATACCTTTAGCATATGAAAAACCGAAGCCGGTGTCCCCTATCCAGCATATCTGGATCTGACACTGGAGGGCAGAAGGGCGCTGTCTGAACTTCCATAGGATGCATATATCATGTATGGATTATAGCGTTATTAATGTCCACATTATTTAAGCTACATCAGCTTGGCCCTCCTGGCCACTTTTGGGATGGCCTTGCAGAACGCGCTCGCAAATGGTCGAACGCGCTACCTACTAGGCCACAAATGGCCCAGCGGTCACAGTGAATAGATGGTTTCCGGTTTGTCCCCCATGTGTATCATTGTGCCCATGCATTGTGGTGGATATTATATACATGGTTGGTGCTAGTTGAAGGCAAAGAGGGGAGGGTGCCTTAATTTAAACGGTGCTGCCGGGCCGTCAACAAGGGCGGCTCCAGGAAGAATACCGTTTTTTTAAATTTAGGCCATCTAAGGCGTAAACCCCCCTTTTTGATGAAGAACGCCATCTGTGGCGGCGTGGACCCCCGTCCCGGTCTCAAGTTAGTGGTCGAACGCGCTACCTACTAGGCCACAAATGGCCCAGCGGTCACAGTGAATAGATGGTTTCCGGTTTGTCCCCCATGTGTATCATTGTGCCCATGCATTGTGGTGGATATTATATACATGGTTGGTGCTAGTTGAAGGCAAAGAGGGGAGGGTGCCTTAATTTAAACGGTTCTGCCGGGCCGTCAACAAGGGCGGCTCCAGGAAGAATACCGTTTTTTTAAATTTAGGCCATCTAAGGCGTAAACCCCCCTTTTTGATGAAGAACGCCATCTGTGGCGGCGTGGACCCCCGTCCCGGTCTCAAGTTAGTTCAAAGCCCCCCCCCCTCGGTCGCGAGTTTTGACCCCCCCCCCCCATTTCATGGATCCGCCCATGCGTCAATCAGCGTTGGGCTTCGTATAGGGTCCCCTGGTGGCCTAGTCGGTGATGCGTTAGACTATTGTCGAGTGTGCTCTCTCTGTACTAGGCCATCCCAAGTGGTCGTTGCGTGGCTCGAGCGCCAACTGTGTGAATGTCTGCGATTGCGAAGGGTAGACTAGCCCAGTTCTTCGCAAAGAGTCTCGAATGTTCCGCGGGTGCCCCTTGATGCCTGAGAGAACGTACATTTGTGATGAAAAAGATACCCCTATAGAGCGGATATTTTAAGATTTGCGACCGAGGGAGGGAGGGGAGGGCGGGGCTCTGAAAATGTGCGTTCATTGAGTGGGTTTGCCGGGAATAAAGAATAAACCGAGCTGGTGTCGTGTCTGCATGGAACTGCGACATAGAGCGAGTCAACGGGCCAAAATGCCCCTCAGGAGCGGATTTGGGAGATTAATGAGTTAAGTACCACCCACCCCCAACCCCGAAACCCAACCCTAACCCCAACCCCAACCCCACCCCCACCCCCGGGCCTGTCCCATTTTGAAGCCTCCAGGCATGTGTTCAGAAGAGGCCAACAATATCAACAGTTTCTTTCCCCATTCGCTCTTCTACGTTTACTGGCTTCACTCCGCACAAAGGTCGAAGTGATTAGTTATTGAATGCTCGGTCATGTTACAGTCGGATCACCCCATGGTAACGCGAGTGTGCTCCGCTACGGCCCAAGCGGGCGATGCATGGTCTGAGCCCCATGGGCAGGATAGAAATATAGGGGTTAATTACTTCACATGACGTCACCTTGACATCTCATGGTCGCGATTTGACTTACACAGGTTAAGACGTCCTGTTTTGGGTTTTTTTTAACCATCTGTTTACGTATTATCTTGTTGCCGACCAGACGTCTCCTCACCGGGCTAAGTTTAGCATGTTTTCTCTCTTTTTTTGTTATCAGGCGGTGCCTTCTAAACCAGGCCTCATTGCCAAGGTCGGCCTGAAACCTACCCTGGATGTCTATGTAAGTTATCGGCCACTGTACAACGATTTCCAGATAACACTCTCAGCCCAAATATCAGTGTTTGCTCCACTTAGGTCCTATGTGGTTGCCGGCGTGAGCCTCTGTAATAGGACAATCACGCATCAAACATGCCCATTGCACCTAATCCACGTTGACTCTTCCTAGGTATTCCTATCGCTATTCCTATTCCGATCCTTAAATGTCGAGATGAGTTTAATCAATAGTTCACGAAAGGAAAGGGCAACTATGTTTATTTCATGTAAATATATTTTGAAAACCAACAATACAATTCCTACCTAAAACAGTAGATAGTGCATAGCACAGATGTAAACTGCATGCAGCAATTTTCCACTAACATTATGATTTTCCAAAGGTTTTGGCTAAATTTTTTGGGACACATTTTCTGACTGTGAATATTAAATATGGCGGTAAGAGTTACTGTATAAGCCGCCCCCCCCCCCCGCCCTCCTACATACATATGGTCCTGGTTTTCACATATTGAATACAAATTACGGTTGACATTCACTATCCTAAAGCTCAAATGGTTCCGTCTGAGTCACACACATACACATCATTGGATCCGTCACTGTGTTCTAAGGTTAATACATCTCACCTATGCGATGTCTTGTAGCTGAGATTGCTGAAGATGATGAAGCAAGTCCTGGCGACTATCGCCGGTCTCAACACGCGGCCATACTCACCCCGTAAGGCGCTGGATGGCGCACCGAGGAGAAAGGTACGGTAACTGACGCCCCCCCCCCCCACACACACACACACACACTGGATGGCGCGCCGAGGAGAAAGGTACGGTAACTGACCCGACCTGACTCGCCCCCCCCCCCAACCCCATCTCACCCCCGCAAGGCGCTGGATGGCCCACCGAGGAGAAAGGTACGGTAACTGACCCGACCTGACTCGCCCTCGCCCCCCCCCCCTACCCCATCCCACCCCATCCCACCCTCGCAAGGCGTTGGATGCCGCACCGAGTAGAAATTTGCGGTAACTGACGCCCCCCCCCCCCCCCGGCCTGGATGGCACGCCAAGGAGAAGGGTATGGTAACTGACGCCGCCCCCCCCCCCCCCCCGCTGGGCGCTGGATGGCACGCCGAGGAGAAAGGTACGGCCCGTTAATTTAATGTTGTACTTTAATATGACTTTTTGTTATACTTTCATGATGTGCCAAGACAAATACTTGGATGTAGACTGCATTGTTATAGGATGACATCTACTTAGATGTAGACTGCATTGTTATAGGATGACAAATACTTGGGTGTAGGCTGCGTTGTTATAAGAATAGTTTTCTCCGTCAAGGGGTCGCCGCGGAAGCGTCCGGCCAGTAAGAGCGTGGTGCAGAGGCTGACTGGGGCCGCCATGGGCATGCTGCGACTGGGAGGTGGAGACCAGAACAGCAGCGAACCCACCTTCGTCCCCGTCCTTGCTAGTAAGCATAACCTAATGAATCTTGTGCCCGAGTCAACTGATATGCAGTCACATAATGTATGAAAACATAATATAATAATTAATATTGATGATAATAATAATATTTAGCTCCCATGCAATTATATTAAAGTGTTAGTATTATTACGGCCAACAAGCCCCTATAACAGTGTCACTTTCACAAAATCCTGTCATTACACAGCCAGCAGCCCTCGAACAATCTCCGACCAGAACACGAAGTCTGATGTGGATGAATCTGAGAGCGAAGAAGAAACTATGAATCTGGAGGAGGCACTGCAGCACTATCAGTCCGACGAGGATCCGGATTACGTGGTAAGATCACTGCTCGAGAACTAAATTCCAGAACTAAATTATGCGGTGCAATCTACACCTTAAATGTCCTTGTGATTATTCCCAGTGGCAGATCCCCTTTCTGCCGAGGGGCCGGCCAAGTAGCTCAGTGGGTTAGAGCGCTCGCCAGGAGTGTTCTGGCCACCTGAGAGCCTAACGGCACGTGGATCGGTGGTTCGAGCCCCGCTGTGGCCATGTCTGTGTGGTCGCAGGATAAAGATCCCGTGTTCTTATTCGCAAAGCGTAAGGGGGTTATCCCCGTTATCCCATGGCTCCACTCTCCCTTCTTGGTCGCTTCTGCCATGTCCTTGTCATTATTCTCAGTGGCAAATCCCCTTTCTGCCGAGGGGCCGGCCCGGTAGCTCAGTGGGTTAGAGCGCGCGCCTGGAGTGGTTAAAGCGTCCTAAATATACAACCAAGCTTTTTGCGAAGCTCCGTGTGGCGAACGTTCCCGGTGAAACTCCCACGCTCTTGAACGACTTGGGTCGCTGTCCAGGAAGCCTCTGGTGCAGTGGCTAGCGGATTGGACCGCAAATCAATTGGTCCTGGCTTCGAATCCGGGCCCGGGCGCCCAAGCTAGAGCATTCAAGGCAAACTGGATCACCAATGGTATTATTAAGTCCATAGCATTTAAAGACAAACTGTATAAAAAGCTTAAAATGACGGAACCAAATTCTCGTCAATACGACATCCTAAGGACCAACCTGAGAACCTATGAAAATATTTTAAAGAATAGTATTCGGGAAGCAAAAAGATTGTATTATTCCAATGCTTTTGAGAAATGTAAAGGTGACCTAAAGGAAACCTGGAAAGCAATAAAATCCGTTATTCATAAATCAAAGAGAAGGGACAATGGCTTCAATGATTTTTTCAGCACTATCGGAGCAAAACTTGCTAGCAAAATCCTCCCAGATCCCAGCCAAACTTACGCCAGCTTTCTTGGGGACCCTTGTGATACAAAGATGGAGTTTCACTTAATTAACCACACTGTCACGGAAAAAATAATCGATCAGCTTAAACCAAAAATTAGTTCTGGGCATGATAAGATGTCCATGAAAACACTGAAGCTATTGAAAGTAGAATTGAGCAAAGCAATTACTCACATAATTAACCAATCTATTACAACGGGCACTTTTCCAGATAAATTGAAGCTTGCTAAAGTAGTACCAGTGTTCAAAAAGGGTGAAAAGTCTAACGTCGATAACTATAGGCCAATATCAATTTTACCAGCTATATCTAAAGTTTTTGAAAGAGTAATTTATGATCAGATGTATGAACATTTTGATCACGAGAAACTGTTTAACAGCGGTCAGTATGGTTTTCGGAAAAAACATTCCACTCGACTTGCAACATTGGAATTAATAGATAGAACAATACAAAAACTGGACGAAGGCCAGATCCCAATAAGTATATTCCTAGATTTGTCAAAGGCCTTTGACACCATTAACCATGATATACTGTTATTTAAACTAAAACACTATGGGGTGTGTGGGGCTGCGCTTAGTTTAATAACCAATTATCTTCATAACCGAAAACAGTACGTAAGCCTAGATAATGATATATCAGAAGAAACCCCCGTCTCCCGAGGGGTTCCACAGGGATCCATACTTGGCCCATTACTTTTTTATAATCTATATAAACGACATATCTAGGGCGAGTGCGATATTTAGTGCAATTATATATGCTGATGATACAACCCTTTCCAGCACACTTAGCGCTTGCGCCTCCAAGACTAACATACAACGTAGTGCTGATATACTGAACAATGAACTGTCTTTAGTAAATAATTGGCTTAAACTAAACCAACTATCTCTTAACATCACAAAAACCAAGTTTATGATTTTCTATATGCCGCAAAAACGAGTAATAATGCCAGAACTCTATATTGACCATACCAAGCTAGAATGTGTTGATCAATTTGATTTCCTTGGACTGACCATACAGAAAAATCTGAAATGGTCCAGTCATAGCGATAAAATTGCTTTCAAGATATCTAAAGTGGTTGGAATCATGCAGCAACTAAAATACGTCCTTCCTCAGGACATTCTCCTGACTATATACAACTCACTCATACTATCGCATTTTCACTATTGTATACTAGCCTGGGGGTACCAAAGTAATCGACTGAAAAACATCCAGAAGAAAGCTGTACGTATCATTACAAGGAGTAATTACATGGCCCACACCGATCGCTTATTTAAACATCTGAATGTCCTTAAAATCGACGACATTCATAAACTTCAGGCGCTAAAGTTTTATTACAGGTTAAAGCATAATGATCTCCCCGCATATTTTCTGAATACATTCGATTTACCTCGAATACTTGACAGACATAACTACAACACTAGACAAAAATACAATACTATTATCCCTAGAACAAAACACAAGTTTGCAGAAAGTTGCATTAGATATTATCTTACGCATTTAATAAACGAATTACCTCGAGACATAATCACGAAGATTTTTACTCATAGCCAAGCCGGATATACCCGACATATCAAACAGAGATTTATAGACTCGTATAGAATTGACTGCTTAATAGTAAATTGTTATGTGTGTCAACTCAATTACTAATTATTTTGCCATACATACATGTATATTGGTTCTTTCGGTATCTCATGTTCCTTAGGCCCCAAAACGTTGATGATCGTGCATATACTTAATAATTTTAATGTATTGATAACGATGATGTTTCTCGCTTTTTTATTTATTTTTTTTTTTTTTTTTTTTTGCCTGTTTCTTTAATTGTTTTTAACGACATCAAGTTAGATACATTTATTCTTGTTGATTGTCTCGCTTTGTTTTTTGTTTTTTTTGCCAAGGTGGACTCCATGCTAGCGACCACAGGTCATAATGGAGGTCTCCTGGACCAGTCACCACTTCACCATGCATATCTAGCACATTGTTTGTATTCTTACTGTGTTCTGGTCTGAATAAACGATTATTCTTCTTCTTCATCCGTTCACCGTTCATCGTCCCGGAAGGTTCCTCGGCCCAGTTTGGTCATGCGTAGGGGTGTCACCACTCACTTCAGAAGGTTCCCCGTCCAGATTTTAATATTATGATGTAGGAATGCTCGCTTGCGGTATTGTGAACAATTGTCTAGCCGCAAACCTACCTCGGTTACCGTTTTTTTCGTCCGAACGCGGCCTTGACCTTTGCGCTACGCGGTACGCATCCCGAAGCCCCCCCCCCCCCCCCCCACGCCCCTCTTTACTGTAAATTAAAAAAGGCCGATCCTCTGTTGATGATAATTCGACATTATTCGTTCTTTTTAGACCCGGCAATACACGTTCACAACAGCATTGTTTTGCTAAAGTGACCATATCTTGGTGAAGGGACCCCTTGACTTGTGGCTGTATTTGTTTTGTCTCGCTTGGCCGCAGCCTCCCACCGACCAGCCCAGCGCGGACAGCCTGGAGTATGAGGAGGGTGACACCGAGAGCGACATCGAGGCGGAAACCCTGAACACCTCGGACAGGAAGGGCCGCAAGTGTCAGCAGATCAAAGCCGCCGCCTCGTCCAAGTCGCCAGCAGTACGTATATTACTACTTTATACCAAGGGCATTCAGTCGCTAGGGCGAGCCACCAGTACGTATATTACTGCCTTATACCAAGGGCATTCAGTCGCTAGGGCGAGCCACCAGTACGTATATTACTGCCTTATACCAAGGGCATTCAGTCGCTAGGGCGAGCCAGCAGTACGTATATTACTGCCTTATACCAAGGGCATTCAGTCGCTAGGGTGAGCCAGCAGTACGTATATTACTACCTTATACCAAGGGCATTCAGTCGCTAGGGCGAGCCACCAGTACGTATATTACTGCCTTATACCAAGGGCATTCAGTCGCTAGGGCGAGCCAGCAGTACGTATATTACTGCCTTATACCAAGGGCATTCAGTCGCCAGGGCGAGCCAGCAGTACGTATATTACTGCCTTATACCAAGGGCATTCAGTCGCTAGGGCGAGCCAGCAGTACGTATATTACTACCTTATACCAAGGGCATTCAGTCGCTAGGGCGAGCCACCAGTACGTATATTACTGCCTTATACCAAGGGCATTCAGTCGCTAGGGCGAGCCAGCAGTACGTATATTACTACCTTATACCAAGGGCATTCAGTCGCTAGGGCGAGCCAGCAGTACGTATATTACTACCTTATACCAAGGGCATTCAGTCGCTAGGGCGAGCCAGCAGTACATATATTACTGCCTTATACCAAGGGCATTCAGTCGCCAGGGCGAGCCAGCAGTACGTATATTACTACCTTATACCAAGGGCATTCAGTCGCTAGGGCGAGCCAGCAGTACGTATATTACTACCTTATACCAAGGGCATTCAGTCGCTAGGGCGAGCCAGCAGTACGTATATTACTACCTGATACCAAGGGCATTCAGTCGCTAGGGCGAGCCAGCAGTACGTATATTACTACCTTATACCAAGGGCATTCAGTCGCCAGGGCGAGCCAGCAGTACGTATATTACTACCTTATACCAAGGGCATTCAGTCGCTAGGGCGAGCCAGCAGTACATATATTACTACCTTATACCAAGGGCATTCAGTCGCTAGGGCGAGCCAGCAGTACGTATATTACTACCTGATACCAAGGGCATTCAGTCGCTAGGGCGAGCCAGCAGTACGTATATTACTACCCTATACCAAGGGCATTCAGTCGCTAGGGCGAGCCAGCAGTACGTATATTACTACCTTATACCAAGGGCATTCCGTCGCCAGGGCGAGCCAGCAGTACGTATATTACTACCTTATACCAAGGGCATTCAGTCGCTAGGGTGAGCCAGCAGTACGTATATTACTACCTTATACCAAGGGCATTCAGTCGCTAGGGCGAGCCAGCAGTACGTATATTACTACCTTATACCAAGGGCATTCAGTCGCTAGGGCGAGCCAGCAGTACGTATATTACTACCCTATACCAAGGGCATTCAGTCGCTAGGGCGAGCCAGCAGTACGTATATTACTACCTTATACCAAGGGCATTCAGTCGCTAGGGCGAGCCAGCAGTACGTATATTACTGCCTTATACCAAGGGCATTCAGTCGCTAGGGCGAGCCAGCAGTACGTATATTACTACCTTATACCAAGGGCATTCAGTCGCTAGGGCGAGCCAGCAATACGTATATTACTACCTTATACCAAGGGCATTCAGTCGCCAGGGCGAGCCAGCAGTACGTATATTACTACCTTATACCAAGGGCATTCGGTCGCTAGGGCGAGCCAGCAGTACGTATATTACTACCTTATACCAAGGGCATTCGGTTGCTAGGGCGAGCCAGCAGTACGTATATTACTACCTTATACCAAGGGCATTCAGTCGCTAGGGCGAGCCAGCAGTACGTATATTACTACCTTATACCAAGGGCATTCAGTCGCTAGGGCGAGCCAGCAGTACGTATATTACTACTTTATACCAAGGGCATTCAGTCGCTAGGGCGAGCCACCAGTACATATATTACTGCCTTATGCCAAGGGCATTCAGTCGCCAGGGCGAGCCACCAGTACATATATTACTACCTTATACCAAGGGCATTCAGTCGCCAGGGCGAGCCATCAGTGCATATATTACTACGTTATAACAAGGGCATTCAGTCGCTAGGGCGAGCCAGCAGTACGTATATATATATATATACATTATAATAAGGGAATTCAGTCACTAGGGCGAGCAAAAACTATGTAAATCTACTTCATACCAAGGGCATTCATTCGCTAGGGCGAGCCACCAGTACGTATATACTGTATACCAAGGGCATTCAGTTGATAGAGCGAGCCAGCAGTTCGTATACAGGCTGTCCAGTGATCCCACTTTTTCCTACGTTTTGTCTCCATCCTATTTTTCATTTTTTTTTTCATTTTCTTCGAAATACCTATATTTCCCTACTTTTTTTCCTATTGCTTTACCAGGCGCAATTTTAAAAATATGAAGTGCTGTATAAGTGTGCATATCGCTTGTATTATTGCAAAAGTCGAAGGCGTTTTGTTTTGGCGTCATGGTATATCTTTAAATCGACACTGGTAAAGGTCGCGTTCTAATAACAAAAATGCAGCTGAGGTACAGCTGAGTGGCGTATAAGAAATGTTATGAAAAAAAGTATTTTCTCTATAATATAAATTTTGATAACAAGTAATCATTTGTTTATCTGGCATAATGTTGCTACATATGCTATTGGAGTCGTACTCTTGGGTTCTTTTTAGTATCTTTTTTTTCCTCATGTTGCTTCTGTTTTCTTTTGTCCTACTTTTTTATATCTTCAATCCTACCTTTCTATTTTTTCATGAGGGTGTGCTGGACAGCCTGCGTATACCTACTTTGTACCAAGGGCATTCATTCGCTGGGGTTAGCCAGCAGTACGTATATATACATTATAATAAGGGCAGTCGCTAGGGCGAGCCACCAGTACGTATCTACGTATCTAAGGTCTACCTTATGCCAAGGGCATTCAGTCCCTAGGGCGACGCAGCAGTACGTATATCTACTTTATACCAAGGGCATTCAGTCGCTAGGGCGAGCCACCAGTACGTATATTACTGCCTTATACCAAGGGCATTCAGTCGCTAGGGCGAGCCAGCAGTACGTATATTACTGCCTTATACCAAGGGAATTCAGTCGCCAGGGCGAGCCAGCAGTACGTATATTACTACCTTATACCAAGGGCATTCAGTCGCTAGGGCGAGCCAGCAGTACGTATATTACTACCTTATACCAAGGGCATTCAGTCGCTAGGGCGAGCCAGCAGTACGTATATTACTACCCTATACCAAGGGCATTCAGTCGCTAGGGCGAGCCAGCAGTACGTATATTACTACCTTATACCAAGGGCATTCAGTCGCTAGGGCGAGCCAGCAGTACGTATATTACTGCCTTATACCAAGGGCATTCAGTCGCTAGGGCGAGCCACCAGTACGTATATTACTACCTTATACCAAGGGCATTCAGTCGCTAGGGCGAGCCAGCAATACGTATATTACTACCTTATACCAAGGGCATTCAGTCGCCAGGGCGAGCCAGCAGTACGTATATTACTACCTTATACCAAGGGCATTCGGTCGCTAGGGCGAGCCAGCAGTACGTATATTACTACCTTATACCAAGGGCATTCGGTTGCTAGGGCGAGCCAGCAGTACGTATATTACTACCTTATACCAAGGGCATTCAGTCGCTAGGGCGAGCCAGCAGTACGTATATTACTACCTTATACCAAGGGCATTCAGTCGCTAGGGCGAGCCAGCAGTACGTATATTACTACTTTATACCAAGGGCATTCAGTCGCTAGGGCGAGCCACCAGTACATATATTACTGCCTTATGCCAAGGGCATTCAGTCGCCAGGGCGAGCCACCAGTACATATATTACTACCTTATACCAAGGGCATTCAGTCGCCAGGGCGAGCCATCAGTGCATATATTACTACGTTATAACAAGGGCATTCAGTCGCTAGGGCGAGCCAGCAGTACGTATATATATATATATACATTATAATAAGGGAATTCAGTCACTAGGGCGAGCAAAAACTATGTAAATCTACTTCATACCAAGGGCATTCATTCGCTAGGGCGAGCCACCAGTACGTATATACTGTATACCAAGGGCATTCAGTTGATAGAGCGAGCCAGCAGTTCGTATACAGGCTGTCCAGTGATCCCACTTTTTCCTACGTTTTGTCTCCATCCTATTTTTCATTTTTTTTTTCATTTTCTTCGAAATACCTATATTTCCCTACTTTTTTTCTAATTGCTTTACCAGGCGCAATTTTAAAAATATGAAGTGCTGTATAAGTGTGCATATCGCTTGTATTATTGCAAAAGTCGAAGGCGTTTTGTTTTGGCGTCATGGTATATCTTTAAATCGACACTGGTAAAGGTCGCGTTCTAATAACAAAAATGCAGCTGAGGTACAGCTGAGTGGCGTATAAGAAATGTTATGAAAAAAAGTATTTTCTCTATAATATAAATTTTGATAACAAGTAATCATTTGTTTATCTGGCATAATGTTGCTACATATGCTATTGGAGTCGTACTCTTGGGTTCTTTTTAGTATCCTTTTTTTCCTCATGTTGCTTCTGTTTTCTTTTGTCCTACTTTTTTATATCTTCAATCCTACCTTTCTATTTTTTCATGAGGGTGTGCTGGACAGCCTGCGCATACCTACTTTGTACCAAGGGCATTCATTCGCTGGGGTTAGCCAGCAGTACGTATATATACATTATAATAAGGGCAGTCGCTAAGGCGAGCCACCAGTACGTATCTACGTATCTAAGGTCTACCTTATGCCAAGGGCATTCAGTCCCTAGGGCGACGCAGCAGTACGTATATCTACTTTATACCAAGGGCATTCAGTCGCTAGGGCGAGCCACCAGTACGTATATTACTGCCTTATACCAAGGGCATTCAGTCGCTAGGGCGAGCCAGCAGTACGTATATTACTGCCTTATACCAAGGGAATTCAGTCGCCAGGGCGAGCCAGCAGTACGTATATTACTACCTTATACCAAGGGCATTCAGTCGCTAGGGCGAGCCAGCAGTACGTATATTACTACCTTATACCAAGGGCATTCAGTCGCTAGGGCGAGCCACCAGTACGTATATTACTATCTTATACCAAGGGCATTCAGTCGCTAGGGCGAGCCAGCAGTAGGGCGCACTAGTAGGTTTTCTGACCCCCATGGTATTTTTCCTTCGCAATCAGTCATTTGTGTAATAAAATTGACGCGTTTGTATAACTTCTTATATTTTAGGCGAATGACCAGACCCCTGCGACGGTTGCTGCGCCCCAACCTTCTGGCGTACCGCCTGTCAAGGCCGGCTCTGTCGATGTATAGTGTTCCGCCCAAGCCGTCTTGCATGGCAGCGGTGTTGGTGGTCTTTATACTAATATACCTGTTGTACTAACCGTCGTTAAGTAATTCATTCATTGGCATCCTCACAACAATTGCCTGTAAACTTTCTGTCCCGTGCCATTAAATAATGTTTCATAAGAAAGCTTATCGATTATCAGTGCTATTGGATATTTTTTTTTCTTGTATTGTAAGTAACTTTAGATTAATGATTATAAAGTCAACACAATTTTCTTAAAATGGGATATCTGTGCACTATTAATATCTAGATTGTATATTATAAGGTTAAAGATGGACAAAACTTAATTTTCGGCAGGCTTACTTATGGTAAATAAAACTTGTTTGACACATTTACACGTTATAGTTTGTTGTTCATTCACACTTCAAAGTTTTTAACGGTGGTGGCAATCCTTTAACTATCTATTACCCAATTACGTTTTTTCTCATTGGTCTCTCGCCAAGTATCGTTTTTCTCCGCAAGTATCGTTTATTGTTCTCCAAGTCTCGTTGTCTTGAGTGCTCTGGCCCCCTGAGAGCCTAACGACACGTGCATCGGGGGTTCGAACCCGCAGTGGCCATGTCTCTGATCGCAGGATAAATATTCCATGTTCTTCGCGAAGAGTAGGTTACCCTACGGGGACTAGGCTCCACCCTCTCATCCTTCTCCCATTGACGCGATATGACCAAAAGTGGTTAAAGCGTCCTGAATATACCACCAAGTATCGTAGTCTCCAGGTATGGTTAATTAGAATTATAGTCATTTTTATCAAAAATCAATATTTGACTGACACGGTCTGCCCCGAAAGGTATCTTGTCGCACCGTTACACTATTGCTACAAAATGGCCTCACAGATGGCAGCACATCTATTAACTACAGAATGGCCTCATGGATGGCAGCACACTTCATCTATTAACTACAGAATGGCCTCCTAGATGGCAGTACACTTCATCTATTAACTAAAGAATGGCCTCCTAGATGGCAGCACACTTCATCTATTAACTGCAGAATGGCCTCCTAGATGGCAGCACACTTCATCTATTAACTAAAGAATGGCCTCCTAGATGGCAGCACACTAAATCTTTTAACTACAGAATGGCCCCCGAGATGGCAGCACACTTCATCTATTATTACAGAATGGCCTCCTAGATGGCAGCACACTTCATCTATTAACTACAGAATGGCCTCCTAGATGGCAGCACACTTCATCTATTAACTACAGAATGGCCTCATAGATGGCAGCACACTTCATCTATTAACTACAGAACGGCTGGAGGACGACCCGTTGTGTTCAGAACCTACTAGATACTAGACCGATCCACACTCTGACACTTTGCCCCGCCGACGATTGAGTCCCTTTTCCTTAATCGTGACTATGAAATGGACAAGCTGATGGTAGGTACAAGTGAGAAATGCTCATCTCCTTAACTGACAAAGTGACTTGCTGCTTTGTTTGTCCGACATAAGGCACGTGGAAAATCTTTTTTCACCACATGACTGGATAAAAGAACCAGTGACGTCAGTGAATGAGTGACAGCCTGGATCGGTCTGTTGTAAATCAAAGACCTTTTACTCCCTTGTCAAAATATATGGTTCTCGTCACCAAAAAATTGAACGACAGGAAGCCATCGGCGTGCTTCCCCCGCATCTCGATCCACCTACCCCTCCCACAGGCCACCGCAGGCTGATCATTAGGCCACTAGTCCGCCTACAGAGCCGGAGATGTTTTCTTGTAAATTGACCAGGTTCGTATGGAGAACACACAGGAAAAAAACGGTAACAGTATGTGAAGATCTAACTTGTAATGCCATATTGCTGTAAGCGTTGGCATCAACAAGATAAGATTGTCCAGTCGACTTATAGGTGGACACAAATGGTTTTTTGAACAACGGTGACGCTAACTTGGCTTTTCCCGGTGTGCAGTGACGGCTCTTAGATTTTTTTCATTTATTTTAGAATCGAGACTAAAAGTATCTCAAAATTATGACGCATATGTTTTATATCTCTGAGAGTCTGTAAAACAACAATTTCAACATTAAACTGCGCAGTTTATTTATATCGCGCGGACGTGATTGAGCGCATTGCGTTTGCTCCCAATGATCTCTCAATGGGCTGTACACAAGGGTCCCATCTTTCATGTTAGAGCCTTCGAAATGTAGGCCTATTGTTTTGGTAAACGGTAGGCGTGAGTAATACGTGAGATATATCTAACCACTGGTCAACCAAGAACGACCAGACTAGGAAAATCTATACCCAGTTGATTGTCCCGGGAAGGCATTCTCTGAACAATATCAATAAACTCATGAATGTGCATTGATGTAAATGGGCGGTGACTGGTCTACTTTGCATGGATTGGCTTTCGTTTTCAAAACCAGAATAACTAGTAAGGACTATGTGGTTGTAAATATGATTCACGCTACGATTTGTTCATTAGGTATAATAAATGAAGTGTCTGGTTTATGTAATTTAATACATGGTAAAAGTGAATACATCCTGACCTTAATTGAAAGCGATGAAGCGTTTAAAAAAGGTAGGTACCGGCAAAAGTGGATAAGTTAGGACCCATCGACGTACCAAAATGCGCGAAAAACACTTTCCGGCGGCACGTCCCAGCAGTCAATTATCTTGAGACACCCCCCCCCCCCCCCCCACCCTCCCTAGGGTGCTAAACTCCTGAATAGCTGATCTGCTCTTTCTAGAAGGATAGTTCAGAAGACTTTGTCGTCGCCTAACTGGGGGCTGCGTTGGTGGTGGTGGCGGCGGTTATTACCAATATATCGGTCCATATTCCGTGTTCCGTAGACCCCAGGTTGTTTTACATGCTAGGCGTGAGTAATACGTGAGCTATACGGAAACAATTAATGGTTCGCCCCAACATGAAAGAACGATCAATCTATTATCCTATCGGTTTTGTGTCAGTCATTCAACTGACCATGTATGGTTATGTTGTAGTTATATTTATTCGTTATTTTACTTGCGCGTAAGCAATATACAGAACCTGTATCCAACGATTTCTATTTATTCAGTTTCATAATTATAACTAGTCGTGTCATAACTTTGGATTTCTGCTGAAGTATGCCACGCACGAGGGGTGTGGGCGGAGTTAATTAATTAATGCTCTCTTGTGACGACAAGACACAATTTCAGCAGGGACCCTCTGGGGTAGAGCAGAGTGCCTCTAGGCTCCTGGAGCCAGACGACGCGAATGATGTCGAGGAAGAAGACTGCTGTCTGCAGAACGAGTCCAACGATGAAAAGGTGATTGCCATTGAGTGGGATGTCGTGAATGACCAAGACGTAATGAACGCTTCCACGGCGCCGAAACGCTGCGGGCCTGGGCAGGACAGGACCGCAGAGAATTTGGAAAGTTCTCGCAACGAGTCCCCTTGCGAAGGAATCGATTTCGTTCTCCACGGAGACCTGAGTCTAAACTTCAACAACAACGAATGTTCCAGAAGCAAAACGCCGTGTGGCATACCCGATGAGGCGCACGTGACCCCGCCAGTGGCGCCGTCTAGGGGGCAGCCAGTGGCGCCGTCTGGAGGGCGTGAACACGGATCGGTGTCGATGGAAGGACGCAGCAGGTCGTTAACATGTCCATTTTCACAGGGATTTGAGCAGTTGTTCAGAACTCATTCCAGTTCTTCCGCCGTGGATGGAGGCGTTCCGTCATCGTGTTTCTCCGCCTCCGCCTCCAAGCTCCAGCGTAGCAAGTCTGAGAACGACACATTTATTACTGACACCGAAGTCGGATGCGGACGTGGTATACCCATCAGCCCCGGCCAGGCACCGACCTCCTGCCCGGCGGCCCGTGCAGGCAGCCAATGCACACCCGGACACCGCCCCCTGGAACCATATACCGCTGCGTTCCCGCCCCTTGGTCAGGGGTCTGTTCGGGACAGGATTATAGACTGCGGACGGGCTACTCTTCAAGGGGGGCGGAATGCAAAGGACAACGGCGGCAGTTCTTGGGTACGGAAATATATATATGTACTGTATGTGTATATATATATTGTCGTATCCTTTCTACGTGCATCTGAGGCATGTTTTTCTCGAACACCATGTCATAATATCCTTAATCTACACGAAAGTGACATAAATCAGTAACATTTCCTTTCATACATGTCATTTTATGCCCGTCATTGTCAGTGTCATGATCCACATCGTTCTTTACGTCATTATTCACGTCATTGTCCACGTCATTATCAACGTCATTATCAACGTCATTTTTAATGTCATTATCAACGTCTTTCTCAACATCTTTGTCCGCGTCATTGTCCGCGTCATTGTCCGCGTCATTGTCCACGTCATAATCAACGTCATGATCTACGTCATTATCAACGTCTTTTTCAACATAATTGTCTGTCATTGTTCCCGTCATTATCCACGTCATTGTCAACGTCATTATCAACGTCTTTATCAACGTCTTTTTCCACATAATTGTCTGTCATTATTCCCGTCATTGTTCACGTCATGTTTTCACCCGGTTATTGTTGCTCGGCTTCACATATATACACCAATGCAGTCCAATCCATCCTTTGATCTCGCTGGTTTTATCGTGCTCACGGACCCTACGCTAAACAAAGACTGGCATAATTACCTTTATTACTAGACCATGCTTACTTACCAGCCATTATGCAGTTTTCTATATTCCTCTGTGCTCTTTGTGTTATTTAGGCGACGGTGGTTGGTCACACGGACGCCAAAGAAGACTCGCCTGAGACCGTGCGCAACGGGGTCCCTCTCGCTGTCACCCACAGCTCACCAACAGTATACCACAAGGAAGGTGCCAAGTCGGCGATTGCACAAGATCTGGACGAAGCGGACCTGTTCACACCAAAGACTGCAGATCCCGACCAAAAGGCCATACCAAAGACTGCAGATTACGATCTAAAGTTGACACTAAAGACTGCAGATCCCGATCTAAAGTTGACACCAAAGACTGCAGATCCCGATAAGAACGGGAAATCACCCTGCACAGTTCGTGTCAAAGATAACCAAGCACCGATTGTAGACAAAAAGAGTAAATTATCGACTACGTATAATGAAAAAAAGAATGTCTCGACTGGGGGCCTCGACAAAAAGAGCAAATCATCGACTGAGAGATTTGTCAGAAAGGCCAAATCTCTGACTTCAGCTTTCGCCAAAAAAATGAAGTCCCCGGGTGTAGATTCAAAAAAACGAAAGGTATGCTCGCCGACAGGTCGTGACAAAGAAAACCAGGCCTCCAATATAGAAGATGACGAAGAAGTGAAATCAATGACTGTAGATCTGGACGTAAAAGTGAAATCAACGACTGTAGATCCGGACGTAAAGGTAAAATCCACGACTGGAGGTCCGGACGTAAAAATGAAATCCACGACTGGAGGTCCGGACGTAAAAGTGAAATCAACGATTGGAGGTCCGGACGTAAAAGTGAAATCCACAACTGGAGGTCCGGACGTAAAAGTGAAATCAACGACTGGAGGTCCGGACGTAAAAGTGAAATCAACGACTGGAGGTCCGGACGTAAAAGTGAAATCAGCGACTGGAGGTCCGGACGTAAAAGTGAAATCAACGACTGGAGGTCCGGACGTAAAGGTGAAATCAACGACTGGAAGTCCGGACGAAAAAGTGAAATCAACGACTGGAGGTCCGGACGAAAAAGTGAAATCAACGACTGGAGGTCCGGACGAAAAAGTGAAATCAACGACTGGTGGTCCGGACATAAAAATGAAATCAACGACTGGAGGCCCTGATAAGAATGTGAAATCAACGACAAATGACCCCGATAGGAAAGTTAAATCAACGACTGTAGATCCCGATGTAAACTGGAAGCAGAGCAGAGCAGAGCGGACCCCACGCCCTGCTCCAGGAGGCACGGCCCCACACGCTGCTCCAGGAGGCACGGCCCTACACCCTGCTCCAGGAGGCACGGCCCTACACCCTGCTCCAGGAGGCACGGCCCCACACGCTGCTCCAGGAGGCACGGCCCCACACGCTGCTCCAGGAGGCACGGCCCCACACGCTGCTCCAGGAGGCACGGCCCCACACGCTGCTCCAGGAGGCACGGCCCTACACCCTGCTCCAGGGGGCACGGCCCTACACCCTGCTCCAGGAGACACGGCCCTACACCCTGCTCCAGGAGGCACGGCCCTACACCCTGCTCCAGGAGGCACGGCCCTACACCCTGCTCCAGGAGGAACGGCCCCACACGCTGCTCCAGGAGGCACGGCCCTACACCCTGCTCCAGGAGGCACGGCCCTACACCCTGCTCCAGGAGGCACGGCCCTACACCCTTCTCCACGAGGCACGGCCCTACACCCTTCTCCAGCGAAGTCTGTCCTGCAGGCGTTCGCATCCGGATTTCCTCCACCGACCGGGATACCTGACGACGCCATTGCATCCGGCGTGGATCCGGATATCCCTCCCCAGGATGATAAATCCGGAAGCGAAGCTAGCGGCCGCCGTAGAGCTGCTCCGGGTTCCGCGGACCTCTCCTGGATGATCCTGGTAAGCCTAATGTGAGTGAACCCCACGTAGAGTGTCACGTGTCCCAGTGTGGTTTTACAAAGACTCACATATATATATGTGCTGCCCTCTAGTGAACCATTTCGTAGTTAACCGGGGAATTGTGGTTCCATCTAGTGTGATAACAATCGCGGAACTTTGATACCAAGATACCGTCTCACGAGAGGGCAGCACAAGTTTAGCACTGGTTCTGGTGGGTAGTAACTAGGACCGTATAGAGGAGGGTTAAAGCGTTTAGGTTAAAGCCCACGAAATGGTTTATTGTTGTAAAATGATACGTCTGAGTTATACGTGAGCTGCACTGAAACAATGGTTTGCCCATTAGGCTGGTCACATTAGGTCACACGTATTTGGAGCTTCCAATAACTAACGTACGTGTGACATTTTTAAGTGAACTATAATTTGCTCCTTTCAACTAAAACTCCCTCCCTCCGTCTCAGTAATCATTGACGTTACATTAACCATTGACATCACATTAACCAATGACGTCACATTAACCAATGACGTTCCATCAATCATTGACGTCACATTAACCAATCAAGTCACATTAACCAATGACGTCACACTAACCACTAACGTCCTATTAATCATTGGCGTCATATTAACTACTCACGTCACATTAACCAATGACGTCACACATTAACCAATGCTGTCACACTAACCACTGACGTCATGCACATTAACTACTGATTTTTAAATTTTAATTGTAACAGTCACAGTACCCATGGAACATTCATTCAACGACTCGGAGGTTTAACCACGTTTTCGACGGCGACTTTCAACTCTATTACATAATTTAGCCTCTGTGTACACCAAAGCGGCCTAAAACACGAATTCTTGATATTGTTCCTTTCCAGACTCCTCCTGGTACACATCCATACCGTGAGGGAAGTGACGACAGAAGAGATTCTGTGGGAAGTTTTGATGACGTCAGTCCTATTGTACCGTCTACTAATGGCCTGCTATAGGTAGGCAACAGAAGCCAATCGGGGCCAGCATTTACACGAAGAGAGAGAGGGGGTGGATGAGGGTGGCAGTTCACGCCTTTGACCTCGATCGAACTCGAAAACCTAGTTCGAAAGTAAACATGGCTTTTAATTAATCAAAATCGAATTAATTTTTCCGGTACCGTACCAGTAGCGCAGTAAATGCTGAATAGTGGTGTATTGGATGCCAAACCGCGAATATGCGAATATGTCTTCGATTATATTCATTTATATTTTCGCGTATGGAGGATAATTCTGATGGTTAAATTTGACGTGGGGCAGAGGAAATATGGCTTAACCGAAACGCCCTCTGCCGGGCGATCGGGCCCGTGTATCACTGGTCGATTCCATAACGTTGCCATGGCGACCGGGAACAATTCTGAGTGCTGATTGGTTGATTATTTTGAGCTTTCTGCGTATCTATATTTATTTAGGCCAATGAATAGTTTATAATAGTGCATTTGCTCTTACAGACTAAACGATCGACCCCATGAACGACGAGATTAAAAGGAAACCACGCCGTCTGGGAGTTCGACGACCGATATTGTTAAACATCGAGGAGACGTTACACGTCCAGAGTTCGACAACACCCAGTGGCCAATCAATTTACCGTGCCACATCAAATAGATTCGCAATTACCCACCATCTTTGAAAAACAAAAACATGGCTGGCGCTGAGATTTCTGGGAAATAGTTCTGTGTTGTTCACATGAAAGTTCGTACAGAGATGAATAAAAAATGTCCAGTGCAATTACAAAGAACATGTAATATTAACGAGCTGATCTAATTTACATCCCGCTCAAAAACAAACTGATTTACCTTCACATGGTTAAGGATGTTTAATTCTAGAAAATATATATTGTCCTGTACTGATGCCATCTTGACAGTGTAAAGACCAAAATATTACCTAGAATACATAGCGCGTGGAATGGCGCTTTGCCGTGACGTAACAACTACGAGTTGAGAATTGTTCGGTGTCCAGGTTAAATCCGTATAGAATATCCTGCCAGTGTCACATCATTGACCGGAACAAGAAAGCGACGAAAGCGAACGAGAACGCCGCGAATGACCGGTCGAAAGAAGCCTTTGACCTCATTGGTTATTATTACCACGATCTACTAAAGGCACAGTGAGCAACAGCGGACTGAGTATGCTTCAATTTGAAATATTATGTCCTTCTGTTCATTGTAATGACATTGTTGCTCATCTGCAAGTTGCTCCAATAAATTATTTCCATCATGTGGGTATCCATGGTCAGTATATTCAGACAGTGTATCCATGGTCAGTGTATTCACGGTCAGTGTATCCATGGTCCGTGTATTCAAGGTCGATGTATCCATGGTCAGTGTATCCATGATCAATGTATCCACGTCCGTGGTCGGTGTACACCTACAATATCTTCCAAATTTGTCCGAGCAACATTTGGATATACCCAAAACAAATTGCAATAGTAATCTTTAAACTCGCTTTTTATAATATAGGGCTGCACAGTTCTCGCGTGTTCTATTTCCGGTTTAGGTCGTTTGGGGACCAGCAAATAAACATGTGCTCCTAGAACGAGTGCGCATCACGCTGGTGCCTTGCTGCAGCTGCGTGACGCGCACTCGTCGTAGTTCACGTTTGAGCGTTGGGAACCGGCCAGCTGCGAGGTTTGTGCGTGTAAAAGTTAGTGGGTGTGAAACTATTTTTTGTTTACTTTGGTCCAGGCATTGCTAACTATAAAATCATAATATAGTTAAAGATCAGACATTTATCTCTCCATCATGCATGTGGTTCGTTTGATGAGACTGTTGGAAGCGTAATTTTTTGAATCGATGTGTAAATTTCTGCGACAAACGGAACACCGTTGTCCTCGCCTGGTCAGTCCATATCAGGAGCGTCGTTACGTAACCATAGATACCGCGCGCAAACATGCGAGTCCTGATGATCATTACGTCATACGACATGGAAAACCCCGCGCGGCCTATTAGATTGCCTGATACTGACAGTCATTCATGAAGCAACCACATTCTGGTTTATCAACTGTCTAACCGCTCATGTGTTATATAAATCTACTCTGATAGCTATAATTCTGATATGCACAGAACTTCAGTGATTAACTGTGCATCCAAGGGCAGCTTTAGCCGATTTTGTGTGTGAAGTGAGTGAAGGCAAACAACCGGAAGGTAGGCATCACGTACAGGCCTTAAGCATCAGTATCCCTGTCTCGTGAGTTCTCGATCAGATCCCGTAGTGATTGTACAGCCCTATAAACGAGGGACCGTCTGATATTGTCCATGCCATGCCATTTCTACTCAATATGTCGAATGTGTTTAATAGTGCAGGATATTCCTATTACGACAGACATGACACATATGGATAATCTATTTTAAAGTAGAAGTTAATCCCCGTTAAATCCCTAATATTGCTTTTCAGGGGGAGTTGCTTTGCCCCTCTGTGGGGATTTAGAAAACAAGACTTTCAAAATGTCTACTTCCCTCACACCATCCGACCCCCACCCTTTCCACTGGGGATTCATTTGAGATAAATCGTCGTCCAGAGTTTAATATCATGCGGGACTCCTTTCGATGGCGGCGAACCATACCCCACTTCCAGTTTTAAATTGTACTTGTCCTTGACCAATCAGGCAAGTTCAAATCCTTATTTGTCGTACCGCAAGGAGTGCGGTCGCGGTCGACGGCCGTACGGATCGCACCCCAGCTCGTTCTTTATAACGGGGAGAGGATACCTTTTACGATCTCCGCGATTGGCATCCAGGAATTCTTGGAAATTCGCGATCAGCTGTTGGCAATTTTTGGGGATCGTTATTCGTACAATTCCTAGCTCAACGCGAAGACCCTTTGCCTATTTACCGCGATCCGTTATTGCAGTCTGTGAATTCCTCGATATTCGCGATATCACCATTAAGGCGTTTTGTTTCGCGCCCATCGTTAAAATGTCCTAATCTTGGAGATTCGATATTGCTCTCCCTAATTCTTGGGGATTCGCGATTCAGACGGGGTACCCCCCCCCCCCCCCCCTACAACCACTACGCAGAAACGCTTTAGCACACACTGGCGGTGCTAATGTACTCACGCGACCAGCCTCCCGAAGCCTGCAAACCACCCCGCATTACAGCGCAGCGGCGGTTTAAAGGATATATACGGTCTTCTCGTTACAAGACCGACGCCTTACTTCGAATGGCTCTTTATCTGATCTTATCGGTGTTGACTAAACTCGAAACTAGTGCACATTATCTCTTCTGTAAGAGTACCCAGATCACTACTGAAACACTGGATCCTTAAACAAAGGGGTTTGCGTTGCAAATGTATTCTTTCCTCATTCCGCCGATGATATTTTGAAAAGTGTGAACAAGAAGTGCCTTCACCGGGCGGGTAAGTTGGTTATGGGGTAGTGGGGAGGGGTTAATTGGTAATTAATTTGTAACGGCGCAACGTCAATAAATAAGATTCGTTTAAAGCTGTTCATACAGCATAATTTCCCATGATAATCATTTAAAATATTTTCGCTGAAAATCCTTTATTGAGGTCCTGAATTATCGCATACATACAATGTTATAGTATTCAACTAAACATGAGACATTTTTAGTCAGACGGGTGCGAGGTTCGTGTCTTGGGGGGTTCACAAGGATAAGTTCCGCCTGGGAACATTTAGAGCTGTTCGATGCAGGCCTATTATCCCAAGCTTACGGAAGTGTGGGACGTTTCCTGACCATGTGTGTGTTGAGCGACTGTTTATACGCGTACTCCTCGCCGCACAGCCCACACTTGTGCTCTTTCACGGCCGTGTGGGTGGCCACGTGACTCCGCAGGTGGGTCGAGCCGCTGAAGCCCTTCCCGCAGAAGGGACAGACGTAGCGGAAGATGCCCTGGTGCGTCGTCAAGTGTTCCTTAAGGTTGTGCAGGTAGCCAAACAGGGTTAACAGTATACGCCAGGTGACATGTGGGCTAACAGTCTACGCCAAGTGGCATGGTGGGGGGGGGGGGGGTTAACAGTCTACATCAGATAGTCTGGGGATTAACAGTCTACATCAGATGGCCTAGGGGTTAACAGTCAACATCAGATGGTCTGGGGGTTAACAGTCCACATCAGATGGTCTTGGGGTTAACAGTCTACATCAGATGGTCTGGGAATTAACAGTCTACATCAGATGGTCTGGGGATTAACAGTCTACATCAGATGGTCTGGGAATTAACAGTCTACATCAGATGGTCTGGGAATTAACAGTCTACATCAGATGGTCTTGGGGTTAACAGTCTACATCAGATGGCCTAGGGGTTAACAGTCTACATCAGATGGTCTGGGAATTAACAGTCTACATCAGATGGTCTGGGGATTAACAGTCTACATCAGATGGCCTAGGGGTTAACAGTCAACATCAGATGGTCTGGGGATTAACAGTCTACATCAGATAGTCTGGGGATTAACAGTCTACATCAGATGGCCTAGGGGTTAACAGTCAACATCAGATGGTCTGGGGGTTAACAGTCCACATCAGATGGTCTGGGGATTAACAGTCTACATCAGATGGCCTGGGGATTAACAGTCTACATCAGATGGTCTGGGGGTTAACAGTCAACATCAGATGGTCTGAGGATCAACAGTCTACGTCAGATGGTCTGGGGATTAACAGTCTACATCAGATGGCCTAGGGATTAACAGTCTACATCAGATGGTCTGGGGGTTAACAGTCAACATCAGATGGCCTGGGGGTTAACAGTCTACGTCAGATGGTCTGGGGATTAACAGTCTACGTCGGATGGCCTGGGGGTTAACAGTCAACATCAGATGGTCTGGGGATTAACAGTCTACGTCGGATGGCCTGGGGGTTAACAGTCTACGTCAGATGGTCTGGTGGTTAATAGTCTACGCCAAGTGGCATGGTGGTGGGGGGGGGGGGTGGTAAACAGTATACGTCAGATAGTCTGGGCGTTAACAGTCTACGCCAGATGACCTGGAGGTTAACAGCCTACGTCAGGTGGCCTGGGGGTAACAGTCTACGCCAAGTGGCATGGTGGGGGGGGGGGTTAACAATCTACGCCGGGTGGCCAGGGGGTAACAGTCTACGCCAAGTGGCATGGTGGGGGTGGGGGGAGGTTAACAGCCTACGTCAGGTGGCCTGGGGGGTTGAGAGTCGTTGTTTCCAGGGCAGAGCCGTCCGAGTGATGAAGCTTGAGGTGCGACTTGCGGCTGTTGTGCGACATGAAGCCCTGGCCGCACACTTTACAGTTGTAGGGGTATATCCCCCGATGTCGGTTGACGTGCCAACGGTAACCCACGTATGACTTGTACTGCATACCACAGTCCTGGCACACGAAGGGTGGGCTTAGCCTGGGCCTGCCCCCAGCGGGGGCCGACATGGCAGCGGGATGTGACGTGACCTGGGGTTGCTGGGCAGTGGGGTGTTCGAGGTACTGCGGCCACCGAAACTGGGGCGCTCCAAGGATTCGTTGGTTGGCCACTCCATACATCTAAAAGCATGAATGGATACAAATTGAACATTAGTTGACTTATCCGTTAATCAATTTGTTTGTGAAGCATGCACACATTATGAATTGTGGCAACGTCATCGAGTCAGGGCAAAGACAAAAACAGACACAGAAGAACATTATAAAACTGGAATTAACCCCAACCCACGCCTGGACAGAAAATCGAAGAATAACAAACGAAGCAAAAATGGCAGTTTTCTTCTGATCAAACGTGTGGATATAAAGGCGCTTATGCATAAATCTTTAAATTCTCAGAGTTTCTGTTCAAATGACCACAGGTCAGAAATATAATGATCACATGACCACGGGAAGGAAGCATGCCACAAACATGGCAGCCATATGACCACAGCAAGTATGCCTCAGATATGACGAGCATATAACCACAGCAAGTATGCCTCACATATGACGACCCTCTGGCCATAGAGGATTCCACAAATGTGATGACCATACGACTACAAGAAGGAAGTATGCCAAAATATGACTACACGAATATGCCAAAATATGACTACAAGTATATGCCAAAATATGACTAGAGGAAGTATGCCAAAATATGACTAGAGGAAGTATGCCAAAATATGACTACAGGAAGTATGCCAAAATATGACTAGAGAAAGTATGCCAAAATATGACTACAGGAAGTATGCCACAAACATGATGACCATACAACCTTCATAGCAGTCAACTCCACTAAAAAAACAACTCCGGAACATGCTCTTATTCTGATATTGAGATAAGCTGGCAATTCAAACTTGGGACCATGAAAGTTTTTGGGCGCGCACTGACTTCGCCAGATCAAGTCATGATGTCGATCCAAATTAGCTGGCTGCAGTTCTCGCCAGCTAGTGCGAGAAACCCAAAGGTTTCTATTCGGGCATTGGGATAGCATGCAGGACATGGAAATTGATACGAAGAAACACAGATATAAGGCACGTACTACAGATACCATCTGTGCATTTGTGACATCTATATAAAAAAACTCCCGAAAATCTATTAATATTCTGAAGGCACGCAGATGCGGCCGGTAATATTATTACGGCAGTCCAGCAGCTACCACTGGTCGCACCCTTCTCAACCGTGGGGGAGTCCTTTAGGTCCATCGGTAGCATTAAGTCAGTGGTTGAAGCCCATACGTGGTCGTAGGATAAAGATCCCATGTCCTTGTTCGCGCAGAGTGGGGGTTAATTACCCGGGGACATGGCTCCGCCCTTTCCTTCCTTCTCACATTGACGCAATGTGACTAAAATTGGTTAAAGCGTCCTGAATATACAACGAACCGCACATGTAAGTACGCATTGTAGTCCGTGCAGCCTGTGCAGAATCAGGGGTCAACCCGAAACAAATTGCAATAGTAATCAAACCTGTTTTTTCTCATTCCTTGTGTATCTGGTAATATCATTTCCAAAATCTACCAAAATCTATTCATTGGAACATATTTTTTACGGGCGTAGTTTACCCTACCCCGAAACACCAGAACGGATTACGTATTTGACCTTACACGAAGTGGCAAAAAAAACTGTAATTGAGACCCCGACTACGAATTTAGACCTTCGTAGCCTACCCCTACTATATGTAATGGAATGTTATTTCATCTACCAAATGCAATCTTTAATATTAAAATTTCTACATATTTTAAATGGGGGACCCCTCCCCAGGTTTTGCGGCTGTCTAGCGACATCGTGTATTTGCACAAGGCGCCATATGGGTCTCAAGTGTGACAGGCTGTAACTTTTCCATAAATTGTCCGATTTCCACAATTTAATCGACTATATACGCGTTTTATCTTTGGGCAGATCTACCGCCACGCCTGTCTAGATAGGCAGAGCAAAAAATGGGGAGGGAGGGCGACGCTATCGGCAACGTTTCACTTTTCACTAAGTTAATGTTATAGGCAAATGAGGTGGGCCTCATCCACAATATTGGGGGGAGGGGGAGGGGGAGGGGGAGGGGAGGTATTTATGTTCCTCGGGAATGGGCTTTACCTTGAACTGGGAATGATGAAAATAATTCTCGGTGAACTGGGAATGAGGTGCCAAGCGGCCGTCGTGATCAAGGATTTTAATTAATCGTGAAATGGAAATTTTAATATTAAATAACGGTGAATCAGCAAATCGCCAATCTATAACATGCATCCTCCCTTTCTTTATATTCATCGTGACATGGGAATCAAGAAATTTATGCTTCGTTATCAGGGAACACGATTCCCCATTGCACCCCCCCCCCCCCGCCCTCCCCCCCGCCTAACAGGGTGTGTCCCCATCCCAAACGTGGGGGTTCTCCCCTCCCATAACTTACGGTGTCTACGTTCCCGTAATTTAGGATACCACCCCAACCTGAGTGTCACCCCTCTCCTAACTTGGGGCGTCTCCCCTCTTCTAATTTGGGATGTCTACCCTCTCCTAACTTGGGGTACCCCTCTTACTTGGGGTACCACTCTAACTTGCGGTACCACCTCAAGTTTGGGTGGTCCAACTTGGTGTGTCTCCCTTCCCATAACTTAAGGGCTCTCCCATCGCCAAACTGAATGCCTCTCCGTCTCCAAATATTGAGTGTCTTCCCTCTCCAAATATTGGATGTCTCCCCTCCCCAACCTGGGGTGTCTTCTCTCCCCTAATTCGGGTGTGTCCCCGCCCCCCCCTCCCATAACTTGCCTCTCTCCTCTCTACACTTGCGGTACACGTTCAAAACCTGGGAGTGTTTTCCCTCTCCTAATTAGGGGTGTCTCCCCTCCCCTAACTTGGGGTATCTCCCCTCCCCAAACTTGAAGCACCACCTATATACTTGGGGTGTCTCCCGTCCTTAATTTTGGGGTCCCTTATCCCCTCCTTTAACTTGGGGTGTCTCCCCTCCCCTAATTTGGCGTACCACCCCAATTTGAGTTGCCTCCCTTTTCCTAATGCATGGTGTCTCCCCTCCCCTCATCTGAGGTGCCTCCCCTCCCCTAACTTGGGGTGCCTCTCCTGTCAAAACTCCTGCCTTCCCTTTCATAACTTGGGGTCTCTCTCCTCCCCAAACTTCGGGTACCACCCCTATCTTGGGGTCTCTCCCCTCCCCAAACTTGGGGTACTACCCGAACTTGGGGTACTACAACTTGCCAGAACTTGCGCAACACCCCTCCAGAACGTAGTAGGGGCGGATCTAGGAATTTGAAAACGGGGGTTGGGTGTTCACTTGGGGCACCACCCCTAAATTGGGGTGTCTCCCCTTCCCTAAATTGGTATGTCTCCCCTCCCTTATCTTGGTGTAACACCGAATATTGAATATCCACCTATCCCCTAACTGAGGCTACCACCCCAACTTTTGGTCTCTTCCCTCTCCTAACGTAGGGTGTTTCCCCTTCAATAACTTAGGGTGTGTCTCCTCCCCTAACTTGAGGTGCCCCCCCCCCTCTCCTAGCTTGGGGTAGAGCCCCAATTTGAAGTGTCTTCCCTGCCCTATCATACGGCATGACCTCAATTTTGAATGTCTCCCCTCCCCTAACTTAGGGTACCGCCCCAACTTGGGGTGTCTTCCCTCAAAATACTTGGGGTACCATCCAAACTTGGAGTGTCTGCCCTTCCTACTATCTCAGTCTCGTTTCCCCTAACTTAGAACATGTCCCCTCTCCTAACTCCTTAAACCCCTAACCCCGCCCCCACCCCTTCCCCCTTGGATCCTGCTGAGTACCATCTGCACCGATGAAATGTTACATTGACAGAGATGAAATATACAATATTGGTCGTCGTGGTGGAAGGAAAAATTCATTTACCCTCCCCCTTCCACATAATATTTTACTCATATGATCAGGATGAAACGCGTCAACAATCAATTGCATTGCGAATATCGGACCATGTATGAAAAAGTCTGTCAAACTTGAGACCCATCCAGCTCACCATGCAAATACAGTGCGTCGATCGACAGAAAAAGAGGTTCCGAATGTAAAGATTCCTATAAACTTTAATATACAATATATTTTATCTATGTTTGTTGTATTTTGCAGTTTAACTCTCTATCACGCAAACTGGAAATATGGGTATTACAGGTCACAATTCGTAGTGCGGGTCTCAACTGCCTCGCCTTTCTGTCTTTCGTTTATGTAAAAATACGTTCCTTCTTGTGGGGCTAATAGGTTTAAAGAAAGCCACCCCCTTAAAAATATGTTCCAATGGATAGATTTTTGTAGATTACTACACTACTTATAAATACCTAAGGAATGAGAAAAAACAGGTTTTATTACTATTGCAATTTGTTTTGGGTATATCCCTATTTTGCCCGGACTATTGCCGTTCCTCTCGTGCAGCAACCATGTTGACCAGTACCACGGACTTTAAACGAGGCCGCCAGCCTGGCCTCTAACGCTGCTATATCGATACATATAATACCTAAGTGTTTATTCTCCAAATTACACAATTTGCCGTTCTGTCTGTAGCTCACAATAACATTTGGAAGTGACCGCCAGCCACAATTTCGCCGCTTAACGAGGCGGCAGCCCTTTTTGGAGGTGTGTCCGCGATTGACCAATCAGGAAGCGATATTCTGATTATATTCTAACCGGAAATGTGTGCGAGCAAAACAAGAGCGCGAGATCATCGCAAATATAAATAGCTGCGATTCTAACTCTAATCATGTTTTTTTTACGGCGACAATCGTTGCAGAAGGATATATCAATATGTTTGGATGCTAATTTTCAATGAAACACTTAAGATCATGGTCTACTGCACGGCTTGGAACTGCCACAATTCATCCGTAAATCGCGGCCTTGATCTCTCGTTTCAACATGCATCCTCCCTTTCTTTATATTCATCGTGACATGGGAATCAAGAAATTTATGCTTCGTTATCAGGGAACACGATTCCCCATTGCACCCCCCCCCCGCCCTCCCCCCCGCCTAACAGGGTGTGTCCCCATCCCAAACGTGGGGGTTCTCCCCTCCCATAACTTACGGTGTCTACGTTCCCGTAATTTAGGATACCACCCCAACCTGAGTGTCACCCCTCTCCTAACTTGGGGCGTCTCCCCTCTTCTAATTTGGGATGTCTACCCTCTCCTAACTTGGGGTACCACTCTTACTTGGGGTACCACTCTAACTTGCGGTACCACCTCAAGTTTGGGTGGTCCAACTTGGTGTGTCTCCCTTCCCATAACTTAAGGGCTCTCCCATCGCCAAACTGAATGCCTCTCCGTCTCCAAATATTGAGTGTCTTCCCTCCCCAAATATTGGATGTCTCCCCTCCCCAACCTGGGGTGTCTTCTCTCCCCTAATTCGGGTGTGTCCCCGCCCCCCCCCCCTCCCATAACTTGCCTCTCTCCTCTCTACACTTGCGGTACACGTTCAAAACCTGGGAGTGTTTTCCCTCTCCTAATTAGGGGTGTCTCCCCTCCCCTAACTTGGGGTATCTCCCCTCCCCAAACTTGAAGCACCACCTATATACTTGGGGTGTCTCCCGTCCTTAATTTTGGGGTCCCTTATCCCCTCCTTTAACTTGGGGTGTCTCCCCTCCCCTAATTTGGCGTACCACCCCAATTTGAGTTGCCTCCCTTTTCCTAATGCATGGTGTCTCCCCTCCCCTCATCTGAGGTGCCTCCCCTCCCCTAACTTGGGGTGCCTCTCCTGTCAAAACTCCTGCCTTCCCTTTCATAACTTGGGGTCTCTCTCCTCCCCAAACTTCGGGTACCACCCCTATCTTGGGGTCTCTCCCCTCCCCAAACTTGGGGTACTACCCGAACTTGGGGTACTACAACTTGCCAGAACTTGCGCAACACCCCTCCAGAACGTAGTAGGGGCGGATCTAGGAATTTGAAAACGGGGGTTGGGTGTTCACTTGGGGCACCACCCCTAAATTGGGGTGTCTCCCCTTCCCTAAATTGGTATGTCTCCCCTCCCTTATCTTGGTGTAACACCGAATATTGAATATCCACCTATCCCCTAACTGAGGCTACCACCCCAACTTTTGGTCTCTTCCCTCTCCTAACGTAGGGTGTTTCCCCTTCAATAACTTAGGGTGTGTCTCCTCCCCTAACTTGAGGTGCCCCCCCCCCTCTCCTAGCTTGGGGTAGAGCCCCAATTTGAAGTGTCTTCCCTGCCCTATCATACGGCATGACCTCAATTTTGAATGTCTCCCCTCCCCTAACTTAGGGTACCGCCCCAACTTGGGGTGTCTTCCCTCAAAATACTTGGGGTACCATCCAAACTTGGAGTGTCTGCCCTTCCTACTATCTCAGTCTCGTTTCCCCTAACTTAGAACATGTCCCCTCTCCTAACTCCTTAAACCCCTAACCCCGCCCCCACCCCTTCCCCCTTGGATCCTGCTGAGTACCATCTGCACCGATGAAATGTTACATTGACAGAGATGAAATATACAATATTGGTCGTCGTGGTGGAAGGAAAAATTCATTTACCCTCCCCCTTCCACATAATATTTTACTCATATGATCAGGATGAAACGCGTCAACAATCAATTGCATTGCGAATATCGGACCATGTATGAAAAAGTCTGTCAAACTTGAGACCCATCCAGCTCACCATGCAAATACAGTGCGTCGATCGACAGAAAAAGAGGTTCCGAATGTAAAGATTCCTATAAACTTTAATATACAATATATTTTATCTATGTTTGTTGTATTTTGCAGTTTAACTCTCTATCACGCAAACTGGAAATATGGGTATTACAGGTCACAATTCGTAGTGCGGGTCTCAACTGCCTCGCCTTTCTGTCTTTCGTTTATGTAAAAATACGTTCCTTCTTGTGGGGCTAATAGGTTTAAAGAAAGCCACCCCCTTAAAAATATGTTCCAATGGATAGATTTTTGTAGATTACTACACTACTTATAAATACCTAAGGAATGAGAAAAAACAGGTTTTATTACTATTGCAATTTGTTTTGGGTATATCCCTATTTTGCCCGGACTATTGCCGTTCCTCTCGTGCAGCAACCATGTTGACCAGTACCACGGACTTTAAACGAGGCCGCCAGCCTGGCCTCTAACGCTGCTATATCGATACATATAATACCTAAGTGTTTATTCTCCAAATTACACAATTTGCCGTTCTGTCTGTAGCTCACAATAACATTTGGAAGTGACCGCCAGCCACAATTTCGCCGCTTAACGAGGCGGCAGCCCTTTTTGGAGGTGTGTCCGCGATTGACCAATCAGGAAGCGATATTCTGATTATATTCTAACCGGAAATGTGTGCGAGCAAAACAAGAGCGCGAGATCATCGCAAATATAAATAGCTGCGATTCTAACTCTAATCATGTTTTTTTTACGGCGACAATCGTTGCAGAAGGATATATCAATATGTTTGGATGCTAATTTTCAATGAAACACTTAAGATCATGGTCTACTGCACGGCTTGGAACTGCCACAATTCATCCGTAAATCGCGGCCTTGATCTCTCGTTTCAAAGTTTCCCATGAAGGGTACCTCCACTGTGAAAAGTTCCCTTCGCGAGATAACTTCCAGTTCTAACGTAAGGCGGCGCAACATGAAGGGTCACAATATACGTCATATGCTCCGGCAAAATGGCGCGCTACTCGACATTGATGGGGGCGGGCTGGCTTAACTTGTTTCTCCTTACCAGTCGGCCGCAACGAAGCGTTAACACTCGCCAAATTAATTTTAAGATGTAAACTTTCGGTGTAGATCGTGATTAAATTAGGTTGGACACCCGCTATATTAAGCGTCTCCAGATATGAGATCACCTGACCTGACCCACCTCCTGCGGATGAGCGCCATTGTCTATAAGAAAACTTATCGCGTAACAAGATTCTACATTCGGAGGGTGAAAGTTCTTCATCACACTGACCGTTTCTGTGAGTGATCCAGATCGGAGAGTGGTCGGGTCCGCGCTGGCCAAGCATGAAGGCATTATATGGTCGAGCCTTGCAATAGCTGGTCCCTATAAAGTAGCACGCAAATGTTGTTTTACAAAAACTCGATAATTTTACGATCTCTGTCTCGCCATTTAGACTGTAAATGGGACAATATGGCTTCTTGTATTGGGTCATCAAACTGACCATGGTGGAGGCTTTCAATATATTGAAAGGGATATAAGATCGGATAACGTTTGGCCAAGGGCGCAACATTCAGTGACCATGTTTGAAGTTAGTGTTTGAGTGTTATCTCAATAATAATAATAATAATAATAATACTAATATTAATCAAGTAATATTATATATTGGTATTTTCATCTCATTCCTCTCTTTTTTTGGCAAGACAAACACGATATTCAACTGTAATGTTCGTGGTTTTTATTGGCAAGTGACTCAGTACAACCATGTGAAAAGATTCATACATTGGTCGTCATTTACGCACGTCAAAACACGTCAAAACATCCTCCAGGTGGAATTTGGAGGATACGGCTTGCTTGTATGAGTACAATGCCATAATGTCTATTTGCTAAAAGGGAATGTTGCTCAGAGACTCGTGACTTTGGGGTTAAAAAATATAGTAATACAGGTGGGATTACGTTTTTTTGCAGCTTAAACTTAAAATTAGATAAGGTGTTCTACGCCAGATGACCTGAGACTTAACAGTCTACGCCAAATGGCCTAGGGTTTAACAATTTACACCACATGGCCTCTCGTTAACAATCTACGCCGGGTGGCCAGGGGGTAACAGTCTACGCCAAGTGGCATGGTGGGGGGGGGGGGTTAACAATCTACGCCAGGTGGCCTGGGGGATTGAGAGTCGTTGTTTCCAGGGCAGAGCCGTCCGAGTGGTGAAGCTTGAGGTGCGACTTGCGAGTGTTGTGCGACATGAAGCCCTGGCCGCACACCTTGCAGTTGTAGGGGTATATCCCCCGATGTCGGTTGACGTGCCAACGGTAACCCACGTATGACTTGAACTGCGCACCACAGTCCTGGCACACGAAGGGTGGGCTTAGCCTGGGCCTGCCCCCAGCGGGGGCCGACATGGCAGCGGGATGTGACGTGACCTGGGGTTGCTGGGCAGTGGGGTGTTCGAGGTACTGCGGCCACCGAAACTGGGGCGGCCCAAGGAATCGTTGGTTGGCCGCTCCATACATCTGAAAGTACGAATGAATACAGATTAAGTATTATTAATAATATGACTGATTAATTCGTTTGTGAAGCTTATACATGTGATGAAATGTGGCAACGTCATTGAGTCAGGGCAAAACACAGACACATGACAACATTACAAACTTGGAATTACCCCCCCCCCCCAACCTCCGGAAAGGAAATCCAAGAATAACAAACGAAGCAAAACTTCTTCTTTTTCTGATCAAACGTGTGTATGAAGCCGCGTATGGATAAATCTATAAATCGTCAGGGTTTCAGTTCAAATGACCACAGGCCAGAAATATAATGATCACATGATCACAGGAAGGAAGCATGCCTCACACATGACAACCCCCTGACCTCAGAAAGGATTCCACAAATACGATGACCACATGACTACAGTAAGGAAGTATGCTAAAAATATGACTACGGGAAGGAAGTATGCCAAAATATGACTACAGGAAGGAAGTATGCCAAAATATGACTACAGGAAGGAAGTATGCCAAAATATGACTACAGGAAGGAAGTATGCTAAAAATATGACTACGGGAAGGAAGTATGCCAAAATATGACTACAGGAAGGAAGTATGCCAAAATATGACTACAGGGAGGAAGTATGCCAAAATATGACTACAGAAAGGAAGTATGCCAAAATATGACTACAGGAAGGAAGTATGCCAAAATATGACTACAGGAAGGAAGTATGCCAAAATATGACTACAGGAAGGAAGTATGCCAAAATATGACTACAGGAAGGAAGTATGCCAAAATATGACTACAGAAAGGAAGTATGCCAAAATATGACTACAGGAAGGAAGTATGCCAAAATATGCCTACAGGAAGGAAGTATGCCAAAATATGACTACAGGGAGGAAGTATGCCAAAATATGACTACAGGAAGGAAGTATGCCAAAATAAGACTCCAGGAAGGAAGTATGCCAAAATATGACTACAGGGAGGAAGTATGCCAAAATATGACTTCAGGAAGGAAGTATGCCAAAATATGACTACAGGGAGGAAGTATGCCAAAATATGACTCCAGGAAGGAAGTATGCCAAAATATCACTACAGGGAGGAAGTATGCCAAAATATGACTCCAGGAAGGAAGCATGCCAAAATATGACTACAGGGAGGAAGTATGCCAAAATATGACTCCAGGAAGGAAGTATGTCAAAATATGACTACAGTAAGGAAGTATGCCAACATATGACTACAGTAAAAAAGTGTGCCAAAATATGACCCGGGAAGGAAGTATGCCAAAATATGACTCCAGGAAGGAAGTATGCCAACATATGACTACAGTAAGGAAGTGTGCCAAAATATGACTACAGGAAGGAAGTATGCCAAAATATGACTCCAGGAAGGAAGTATGCCAAAATATGACTACAGGGAGGAAGTATACCAAAATATGACTACAGGAAGGAAGTATGCCAAAATAAGACTCCAGGAAGGAAGTATGCCAAAATATGACTACAGGGAGGAAGTATGCCAAAATATGACTTCAGGAAAGAAGTATGCCAAAATATGACTACAGGGAGGAAGTATGCCAAAATAGGACTCCAGGAAGGAAGTATGCCAAATATGACTACATGGAGGAAGTATGCCAAAATATGACTTCAGGAAGGAAATATGCCAAAATATGAGTACAGGAAGAACGCCACAAACCTGACGACCTATGACCGCAAGACGGATGCCACAAATATGATAACCATAAAACCGCCATCGCGTAACACGATTCTAATTTCGGAGGGTGAACGTTCTTGATCACACTGAAGGTTTCTGTGAGTGATCCAGATTGGAGGGCGGTCGGATCCGCGCTGGCCAAACATGCAACATGACATCTTCGAGCTTTACAATGAATAGCTGGTCCCCATAGAGCAGAATACTTTACGTCTAGAAGGTGTGTGTGTTTTACAATGAATAGCTGGTTCCTATAGAGCAGAATACTTTACGTCTAGAAGGTGTGTGTGTTTTCACTGGTTCGGTTGGCGTATATAACCCCTTACCCCCTTACAAGCACTCCCTTTTCCCGCGTTTTCATTATGCGGCACGATTGTCCACTTCGTGTACATTTAAACAGATTACATTCATATTTGTCTCCGTTATTTTTATAACTTACTTTCACCCATGCAATTACCTAGGTCATACAATCATGGCGTACGTAGGCCTATGTCTGCTTATATCCGTTAAGCCACCAGACATAGACTACCGTAGAACCGCCGATGCGTGTTCATACGATGTCCAGTTGCAGGTCGCGGGGGGCCGGGCATCCGACTACCGTAGAACCGCCGTTGCGTGTTCATACGACGAGGCGTGGGTATACAGACGAGGGTTATTGTACATAACTGGTTATGTGTACATATATTTTCGTTTTTGTTTTCGTTTAATTTAAGTGCATTTACTACGTTATACACTTAAGAACTTTAATTACGCAAGTTGAAATTGTAAGGGGTGCGACAGATACAAGTAAAGATATTGAATAATTTCATTAACAATTTTACAATTATCGATATCTCTGCTAGAGAAATGAGCACAGGTCGCGGTGATGACGCCCGAGGTGCTTCGACTACAGCCGTCCAAACGTCATGACCCCTCAATATCTTGTATGGCCACCGTTTGCATGTTGCAATGCTTGAAGCCTGCGCGGTACAGACGTGACTACCGTTCATTTCTCGTTGCGGAGTGTGTTCCCACTCTTCTTGAAGAGCGACACGCAGTTGCGCCAGGTTCTGAGGCGGGTTTAGTCTACGGCGAATACGTCGACCCAGGATATCCCAGACGTGCTCGATGGGATTCATGTCGGGCGTATATGGCGGCCAATCCAAAACATCCACCCTATGTTCGTTGAGAAAGTCCATGGATATGCGTGCCACGTGAGGACGGGCGTTGTCGTGCATAAACAGCAGCCCAGGGTTGTTGGTGACGTAGGGTACCACATGGTTGCGCAAGATGAGGTCGACATATCGCCGAGCGTTCAATGCTCCCTCCAAAAAAACCGATTCAGACCTCCACCCATGACGTATGGCACCCCAAATCGTCCAGCGACCTCCACCAAAACGCTCCTGCTGCACAACACAAGACCCAGCGTCCCCGTTCTCCCCGTTTGCGATACACCCGAGACCTCCCATCATGTCGGAAAAGCAGAAATCGCGATTCGTCTCTGAAAATAACGTTACGCCACCTCGCATTTGGCCACTCTCTGTTTCCATTGGCATGAGCTTGTGCCCACGCCAACCGGATGCGCCTCCGACGTTGGTCCAGCGTGACACCCACCCTTGCTCGATATGGTCGGATCCCATGCTCTCTGAGCCGCCGGCGGATAGTTTGAGCGCTTACTTGGGGTCGAGTGTGACCCCTGGTCTCCGATGCTGTCTGTGATGCTGCACGCAACCGGTCGCGGAGATGCGTCAGGCGGATATAGCGGTTTTGCGCTTGCGTCGTAACACGTGGCTGTCTTGGTAGGGGGTCGATCACGTGTCACGCCAGTGTCCTGGAACCGTCTCAGAAGACGGCTTATGGTTGATGGAGCTACCCGAAACCTTCTGGCGACGTCATCTTGCGTGGCTCCCGTCAACAGCATTCCTATACCCTGGTCACGACTGACTTGACTCATTCGCGGCATGCCGACGCGTACTGAAGGTGGTGCAATTTGTGTCGGTCTTTTATAGCCATGACCCATGGTACCCCATGGTTCCCAATATTGCTCACCACTCCTTCCTTATAGCCCTTAACTCACTTGCGTGAGCGACTTTAAGGATTGGTAAAAATCGGGTGATATTGTTAAGCGAGTCAAACGTTTTACGGTGCACCGTATTACAGACTCAACTCACATGTCTAAGTTATCGGACCATAAACTTATGCGCCTTACAATATCTCGCGTAATTAAAGTCCTGCAGTGTATGTTAACATACTAGTGCCGTCTAATGGCTGTTCTAACGCTGTAGTTAATTTAAAGTCACTTATAAGTCCTGTAGGACAGGGCGACGTAATATTTCCATTCATGTATTGTGTTTGTATGTCTGTATTCTCGCAAGTGACTATAATAAAAGAATATCTATCCATCTATCTATCCAATGGCTTTTTATCTTATAAATCTTGTCGGTGTTGACATTCATTGAAAGCACATCTCTCTTTAAGAGTAGCCAGATGACTGCTTAAACACACTAAGGGATCCGCTTGCAAGTTTCCTCTTCCGTCATTTCGCAGCTGATACTTTGCAAAGTGTGAACGAGCAGTGCCTCCACCTGTCGGGTAATGTGGCAGCTATACAAGAAAATAGGGTAGGGGGGTGGGGGGGGGGTAAATTGGTAAATAATTGTACAATAAATCGCCTTCGATTAAAGCTGCCCATGAAGCATAATTTATGGGAGGAGAGGGGGGTAAATCATGTTGTAACGGTGCGGCGACTACAAATAGGCTTCAATTGAAGCCGCCCATGAAGCATAATTTATGGGAGGAGAGGGGGGTAAATCATGTTGTAACGGTGCGGCGACTACAAATAGGCTTCAATTGAAGCCGCCCATGAAGCATAATTTATGGGAGGAGAGGGGGGTAAATCATGTTGTAACGGTGCGGCGACTACAAATAGGCTTCAATTGAAGCCGCCCATGAAGCATAATTTATGGGAGGAGAGGGGGGTAAATCATGTTGTAACGGTGCGGCGACTACAAATAGGCTTCAATTGAAGCCGCCCATGAAGCATAATTTATGGGAGGAGAGGGGGGTAAATCATGTTGGAACGGTGCGGCGACTACAAATAGGCTTCAATTGAAGCCGCCCATGAAGCATAATTTATGGGAGGAGAGTGGGGTAAATCATGTTGTAACGGCGTGGCGACTACAAATAGGCTTCAATTGAAGCCGCCCATGAAGCATAATTTATGGGAGGAGAGGGGGGTAAATCATGTTGTAACGGTGCGGCGACTACAAATAGGCTTCACTTGAAGCCGCCCATGAAGCATAATTTATGGGAGGAGAGGGGGGTAAATCATGTTGTAACGGTGCGGCGACTACAAATAGGCTTCAATTGAAGCCGCCCATGAAGCATAATTTATGGGAGGAGAGGGGGGTAAATCATGTTGTAACGGTGCGGCGACTACAAATAGGCTTCAATTGAAGCCGCCCATGAAGCATAATTTATGGGAGGAGAGGGGGGTAAATCATGTTGTAACGGTGCGGCGACTACAAATAGGCTTCAATTGAAGCCGCCCATGAAGCATAATTTATGGGAGGAGAGGGGGTAAATCATGTTGTAACGGTGCGGCGACTACAAATAGGCTTCAATTGAAGCCGCCCATGAAGCATAATTTATGGGAGGAGAGGGGGGTAAATCATGTTGTAACGGTGCGGCGACTACAAATAGGCTTCAATTGAAGCCGCCCATGAAGCATAATTTATGGGAGGAGAGGGGGTAAATCATGTTGTAACGGTGCGGCGACTACAAATGGGCTTCAATTGAAGCCGCCCATGAAGCATAAATTCACACGATAATCGTTTTCAATCAATCTTTCCAATGGATATCATTTATTGATGTCCTGATTATCGCCTACATACAGTATTATAGTATTCAGAAAAAAATGGAAACATGTTTAGTCGAACGAGTCTGAGTTTCGTATCGTCCACAAGGATATGCACCGTGGGGACAACCCCTCGAGAGCATTTAGAGTTCTTCGACATATTATCCCAAGTTTACAGAAGTGTGGGATGTTTCTTGACCATGTGTTTGTTGAGCGACTGTTTATAAGCGTACTCCTCGCCGCACAGCCCACACTTGTGCTCCTTCACGGCCGTGTGGGTGGCCACGTGACCCCGCAGGTGGGTCGAGCCGCTGAAGCCCTTCCCGCAGAAGGGACAGACGTAGCGGAAGATGCCCTGGTGAGTCTTCAAGTGTTCCTTCAGGTTGTGCAAGTAGCCAAAGCCTCGGCCGCACTGCTCGCAGCTGTACGGCCGGCCCGATGAGGGGTCGTTGTGGGGTTGCGATGCCGCCGCCACCGGCAACGGAGCACTCCCCCGCCGCTGGCTGCTGTCACGTGTGTCACCGAATGCCCTATCCGGACCCCCTCCTCCAGGGTAGCCGGTTGTTCCGTGCTGCCGCGGAGAGGGCGTCCACTGGGGTAGATCCGGATGATCCCAAACACCCCCGGGCCTTGTCCGGGATATGCCATTGGACACCTGCAACAAGCACAGACCGATGTAAAATGGATTGCAGTTGTATCACCATGGCAAGCAGCAGATCTATATTTATTTATGGATGCATCCCCATAGCAACAACCACAAACCTATGTAAATGGGTTGCAGATATATCACCATGGCGACAAAATCAAACTGATGTATTGAGTGAATTGTAGTGCCGTTCCCATTGCAACTTTCAGATATATGTCAGCGTTGTTGACTCCCCAAGCACGTAACTGTAAACGGAGTGCAGATCTATCAGTCAGGACAACAACCAACCTATCTACATGGAGTGCATGAGCATAACCATGGCAACAAGCACATGTCTATTTAAATGGCTTGTGAGTGACTGTATTGCTATGGGAACAAACAACGAAGGCGCAAAGGCAGCCGCGGATAACGCACATCAGCTGCATTCCTATGAAAACTATTTAACAAACTCAAAATTGCTAAATGTTAACGGATTGTGGTGGTCTTCCAATGGCAACAAGCAGGAATATACATGGGAAGCCATGTATTTGGTTCCGGTAGCGAGGATGTATCCAGTTGTGAAGGACACACTCTGCACAGGATTCAGAACAAATGTAGCCGATCTCCATGCCGTTTCGCATTAAAATGTATAGAAGTTATACCGCACAAAATGGCATGACGTCGCCGCGAAACGTGTGCGTCAAAGCCACCCCCCCCCCCTCCCCACTCATTCTCCCCGGTTACAATAGACCGGGCGAGACTCATTCATTCATTCATTGACGTCACTGTTGCTTTTGTCCAATCATGTGGCGAAAAAGGTCTCCCACGTGCGCTATGTCGGGACAAACATAGCAGTGTGTCGCTTTCTTGTCAGTTTAAAACGTGAAAACTTTTCACTTGTACGTACCATCAACTATGATTATCTATTTCATACACACGATTAATGAACAAGCGTGGAGGGGGGGGGGGGCTTAGCTAGGAATGTAGAACGGTGTATTGTGCCTTTCCACATCAGCTCGACCAGTTTTGCCATCCCCCCTCGGGATCCTTACAAAGTTATTACAAAAAAAAAATATCGATAATCTCTCTCCAGTTAGACTGCAAGTACGAAAATATGGCTTTCTTGTATTGCGTCATCAAACTGAAAATGATCGGAGCCTTTCAATATGTGTAAAGGTATATACGATCGGTTAACGTTTCGCCAAGGGTGTACACTAACATGATCCAACAGTACTCACCAGGGTAGTTTTCAAGGATTTGGAAATCATTAAAGAGGCAACACGTGACCGTCTTTAAAGGAGTCTTATATTGGTATTTTTGTCTCAGTCATCTCCAGCAAGACAAACACGATAGTCAACTGTCATATTCATTCTTTATTCATTTATTGGCATGTGACTCAATACAACCATGTTAGGGAATAAACTATTTATAAATTGTTCACCATTTACGCGCGGATACAATGCTATACGGTTTATCTGCTAACAGAGAACGTTACTTAAGACCTTTTGGCTAAACTGGGGACTTTGAGGTTTAAACATATAGTAATAAAAATGGCATTATGTTTTTAGCAGTTTTAACTTTAAATAAGACAATGCATCCATTTAATGCATACTTCTCACGCTGTTAAGGTATGTTTGTATGATAACACTTACCACGTAAAACAAAATGTTTGTGAGGCCTGGTGCAGAAATGTTGCAATAACATACCTCGTTACGAGGAATAAATCCAAAGAGAAGCTTTGTGAAATAGGACACAGTCTCGCGTTATACAAATTATGCCTAAAACAGTAGAAGATTGAAACAACAAAGCAATGACATCATACTTTACTATTATCATTAAACACAAAGATTTAAAAACCAAAAATTTGAACTTCAAAATGACCTTGGCCAGTTATGGGTTTTTACCATTGGCAGCAAGCAGCTTGCATAAATCTACAACCATACATATATTGAACGATACCTTGTTAAGAGAAGGCCGTGAAAATGACGCAAGGCACATTTTGCTTTACTCATATGTCACAAATTATATAAACTGTACAATGCAGGCAGTAAAATCCAGAGATTGCCAAGTACTTTCTCGTATATAACTGGCTACCGGCATACAAGAGAGTCATATTCGAGTCATGACCTACATCAATAAGACGATCACGTGGCTTGAATGGTGTGTGTTGGTCAAAGGTCAAGTGCGAGTTATGACCTATACCAAGTTAAATGACGTCAGCTTAGCTGGCCATAGGTCAACGGCGAGTTATGACCTATATTTAGACAGCCCCGTGGTTGAATGACCTTAGTTTAGCTGGCTAGAGATCAAATGCGAGTTATGATCTATACTAAGACAACAACGTGATTAAATGATAATAGCTTAGCTGGCTAGAGATAAAAGGCGAGTTATGACCTATGCTAAGACAACTACGTGGTTGAATGACCTTAGCTTAGCTGGCTAGAGATCAAATGCGAGTTATGATCTATACTAAGACAACCACGTGGTTGAATGACCTCAGCTTCACTGGCTAGAGGTCAAAGGCGCATTATGACCTATACTAAGACAACCACGTGGTTGAATGACCTTAGCTTAGCTGGCTAGAGGTCAAAGGCTAATTATGATCTATACTAAGACAACCACGTAGTTGAATGACCTCAGCTTCACTGGCTAGAGGTCAAAGGCGCATTATGACCTATACTAAGACAACCATGTGGTTGAATGACCTTAGCTTAGCTGGCTAGAGGTCAAAGGCGCATTATGACCTATACTAAGACAACCACGGGGTTGAATGACCTTACCTTCGCTGGCTAGAGGTCAAAGGCTAATTATGATCTATACTAAGACAACCACGTTGTTGAATGACCTCAGCTTCGCTGGCTAGAGGTCAAAGGCACATTATGACCTATACTAAGACAACCACGTGGTTGAATGACCACAGCTTAGCTGGCTAGAGGTCAAAGGCGCATTATGATCTATACTAAGACAACCACGGGGTTGAATGACCTTACCTTCGCTGGCTAGAGGTCAAAGGCTAATTATGATATACTAAGACAACCACGTGGTTGAATGACCCTAGCTTCGCTGGCTAGAGGTCAAAGGCACATTATGACCTATACTAAGACAACCACGTGGTTGAATGACCATAGCTTAGCTGGCTAGAGATCAAATGCGAGTTATGATCTATACTAAGACAACCACCTGGTTGATTGACCTCAGCTTCGCTGGCTAGAGTTCAAAGTCGCATTATGACCTATACTAAGACAACCACGTGATTAAACGACCTTAGCTTAGCTCACCACAGATCAAAACCGAGTGCACGTGGCACTCAGGTGAGCTGAATGGACTGGGCTGGCGCGGGGTCGCCTCCGCCGAGCGAGGGTCCCGCCTCCCCGATGGGAGGGTGCTTGCTCATCATGTGCCTGGTCAGCGACTGTTTGTAGATGAACTCGTGCCCGCACGTGGGGCACTTGAACTCCTTGGCCATGGTGTGGACGGCCTGGTGGCCCCGCAGGTGCGTCGAGCTGCTGAAGCCCTTGTTGCAGACGGTGCACCGGAAGCGGTAGATGCCCGAGTGGGCCATCATATGCTGCTTCAGGTTGGCCGAGTACCCGAAGCCCCGGCCGCACAGCTTGCAGACGTAGGCCCGGACCCCTCGGCCCTCGCCCGCCGCCGCATCCTGGGCTGGGCTGGCGGCGAGGGGTGCGGCGCCCGGCGACAGCCCGCCCGGCCGACCCCCGAGTCCGCGGAGCAACCCCCCGCCGCCGCGAGCAAGCCATGGCCACGCGTTCAGCACCTGGAAGTAAAGCCGAGAACGTGAACGGGGTTAAGAGAACGGTCAAGACGCAATAACTAGGGTGATACTTCGACGTGTTGTTTTTCCACTTGGTATACGAATGCGACATCTTCACTTCTGATGAGCGATTTAGTATGGACCAAAAGACCGTCAGTAGTTCACATGTTGAGCACGCCCTATGTCAGGGAATACAATCTTTATCAGCCAGTTTATGAGACATATATAACTCCAATCAGAAGGTCACGTGGTCGCTATATGCTACCCTGACACGTTGCATCGAGTAAGGAAAACATTCTGGTGATGAAATCATGGCGAACGTGTCATAGAGGACGAGCGCAGTAAGGCAAAGACAAGGGAGACCGATATGAACGAACTAGGTAACCTCATGTACATCATCGAGTATTTCCGTACTGGCCAGTTCAAACCCACGACCACTTTCTACGCTTCATTGCAATTTCTGTCCAATGGTATTTACCTTCGGATATCGGGAAAGTGCCGGGAGTGGAGGCAGAAAATCTCCCGTCATGTATGATGTGAAGCTGATTTTTTTGCTTCGGGGTTTAAAGGCACATTCGGCCCGTAAGTTAAGTACCGCCATATAAGGTTTTTACTTTGATTAGACTGTTTAACGGCACTTCAAAGCTACTTCAAACGGGTTCAGAATAAACGTTAAAACTGGCTGATTACACTATCTTCTCGTGTGGGTGCCGTTATTGCATTGTCGATAGCTTGGTGCGATGAAAATTTGAGGTGTGATTTCGGTCTTCCCCAACACGCTCGAAACGGTTCCAATCGCCCCCAAACACGCTCGATACTGTTCCAACCGCCCCCAAACAGGCTCGATACTGTTGCAACCGCCCCCAAACACGCTCGATACTGTTCCAATCGCCCCCAAACACGCTCGATACTGTTCCAATCGCCCTCAAACACGCTCGATGCTGTTCAAATCGCCCCCAACACATTGACACTCTTCCATCGGCCCCAAACACATTGACACTGTTCCAACCGCCTCTACACACATTGACACTGTTCCATCGGCCCGAAACACCTTCGACAATGTTTCAACCAACCCCAAACACATTCGACGCTGTTCCAACCGCCCCCAAACACATTGACACTGTTCCATCGGCCCCAAACACATTGACACTGTTCCGTCGGCCCCAAACACATTGACACTGTTCCAACCGCCTCTACACACATTGGCACTGTTCCATTGGCCCGAAACACGCTCGACACTGTTCCGGCCACCCCCAAACATATTAACACTGTTGCAACCGCCCCCAAACACATGGACACTGTTCCTTCGGCCTTAAAAACGCTCCACACTATTGCAACCGCCCCCAAACAGAGTCAGAATCAGAGTCAGAATTCGTTTATTTGACCAAGACAACACATGGGCACTATTGCAACTGCCACCAAACACATTGACACTATTGCAAACGTCCCCAAGCACACTGCGCAGCATTCCTCAACCAAGGTAGACAATGAACAATGGCCTATTTCAAGTACTTAGTTTAGCCGGCTACGGGGGCTTAGTCGGCTACAATTGCCCATCATTTACATGGTAAACTGCGTCCGAGAAATCCTCCACAGTTCTCCCACAATACTGGTCGTTATCGAAAATCACATTGTTCCAAAAAATCGTTACAAGCTGAATTCGGGGACACGGGGTCACCACCGTATGTGCGTTCGACCACGTGCTACGTTCGGCAAGCTCTAGTTGGTTGTATATTCAGGACGCTTTAAACACTTTTGGTCATATCGCGTCAATCGGAGAAGGAAGGGAGAGTGGACCCGCGGGTAACCCTTACTCTTTGCGAAAAAAAGACACGGGATCTTTATCCTGCGACCACATAGTCATGGCCACAGCGGGGCGCAAACCACCGATCCACGTGCCGTTAGTCTCAAGCTCAAGCGGCCAGGGCGAGGTCCTAGCCCCACTTGTGCAAATGTCTGTGTGCAGAATAAATATCCCCTCTTCCTTCGAAAAGAGTAAGGTGTTACTCCCGGATACATGGATCCTCTCTATCCTGTTCCATTGTCGCGATATGACCAACATGACAAATCTTCAGTATCGATTATATTGTATGAAAGGGCTAAAGCGAGATAAAAATGGCAATTAAAATTTATTTCACTTGCAGATTAAAATATGCAACGTACAGATTCAGGACACAAAGCAAGAACATCACAGAGACCCACTTATTGCCCTGTCAAGCCTAAGTTACGTCAAACTTTTCGTATTAATTCGTGATTCATTTCCGTCTCGATGTAATAAAAATATATAATAATTTAAAAAAAATCACAAACCACAAATTAAAATATTCATGCGTAACTCACTATTACGACGATTATGCTCATTAGACTTCTTATTGTTGATAACGAACAGCCATTCTCAAAGTAGGACATGGTTACAGTCGAACTCTCTTGGACGGCCTTTCGTAGGAACGAATTGAATCATAACCACTAAACAGACTGCATTCTGCGGAGTCTGCATTCGCTTATAAAAAGCTTCTGGCATCTTCACAACTTCACAATATCAAATTTGAATTACAAGACAATTCCAAAACAATATAGACTCTATAGATAAAACGAACATACAGGCTCCAAGGGGTCGAGAAGAGCCTCCTGAAGCCACCAGGATGTGCTTGTCATTGACTAGCGGTCCGGTACACCACAGCGCCACCTTGTGAATGACACTGGCCCACGCAAATACAAACTCGCCACTTTTATTGTGACGTCATAGAGACTTTCACGTGTCCATTGCGAGATGTTCAAATTTCTCCAAACCAATATAATGATCTGTCCTTGATCGCGTTTTCAGCAACACGGTTTCAACCCCAGAATCAGTTAATCCGAGTTTTCTGTGGATCCGATCAAATTGTGATCTTGTTTTATGCCACGGGGCCGAGAGGCTTTCAATCGTTCCGCGGTAAAGGATTCAAGCAGCTGATCATGTGCCGAGAAGGCGGCGGACGAAGCCATCCTGTCGACTGCGCCATAGGACTCTGCCATAGGCCCGGTGTGGCCGGCCAGGTCGCCACCTTCGAACGACGGATTCTCCACCAGCGCGTCACCGGGCAGAGTGTCACCGCCAAGCGGGAGCTGTACCGGGGCGGGGCCCACATTGGCTAGGCCGAGGCCGGCATTGGCATTGACCTTTAAGAGCCACCTCTTATCGGCGCCCGGCCCCAGGGCGAGGCGCCCGTGGGCCTGCAAGATGTGCCTGTCCAGAGTGTGCTTGTAGGCGTAGCTCTTGGCGCACACGGGACAGTTGAACTCCTTGACGTCCGTGTGCAGGGCAAGGTGCCCGCGCAGGTGCGTGCTACTGTGCATGCGTTTCCCGCAGTATTGGCAGATGTAGACGTACTGGCCCGTAGTGGGGTCGCGCAGGAATCCACCCCCACCGGGGCTTGCGAACGGGGGCCGTGGCGGGGGGAGGTCAGCCGAGGCCCCTCTAGGGCCCGGGGGCCCTCTCTGGTAGTCTGCACGGGACCACTCCCCACCAGTCACCTGTAAGCACACGAATTGGATACATCAGTCCGGGGACAGAGTTTTTGGTGCGTTCGAAACGAAAGCCTGAAATTATATATATATATATATATATATATATATATATATATATATATATATATATATATAAAGCCTGAAACCATGTATCTATATATATATATTACGCAGCTCAATCGCCAAATGTGGAAGCGGCAGACGAAAACAGACGCCGGCTCAATCTTTGAAGCACAAATCCAGGAGAAAATCCATCACTGTTGCTTTTGTGAGTAACGCGTGAACCATATAGAACAAGCTTTCATACCGCTCTTGCAGGCTCGTGCACATGAAGAAGGCTAAATGGGTCAAGAACTCTCCCGGGACAATGCAATGGGGTTGGATGAAACTTTGCCCAGGTGCGTAACAACTGCATATACGGTTGGAATACGAATTGCCCACAGCTGGTTGGCAATAACAATATAGCAACCTGAACCATTTTTTCAGTTTACTAACATATATTATCAACAGTTTGATGGGCTGGAGGCTAATGTGGAAGATGGTCCATCGTATGCGTCGAATGTCGAAAACGCGAACGAGGTAAGAGATTCTCGGCCTTATCTTAGCCTGAATCTCCAAACCTGCACTATGATACTTTCCAGTAGCTTAATTGCAAGTAGTATGCCATGTGCTGGTTACATAAATTAAATGATTCCTGAATTCTGGCCTGAGACGGGTGCCGTAAACAACTCCCGGAAATAGTTCAAGAGCCTAACACGATGGAGATAGATCAACGGTTAGATTGACAGTTACGTGGGGGGCAGAGGAGATGCAAGAAGCGAGCGACCTCTTCTGGAAGAGTTACACCAACTTACATGTAGCAACCTTTGTGCCTTTAATACTAGTCACACAAAGTGATGACTCCTCGATCCGGAGTTGAAGTATTCACGCCTGCAGCATGTTGTCCCGCAGCGTCACTATTCACTGTGGAACGGTTCGCCTCGTTTTCCTGTTCAGTCGTGTTATCGCCTTCCGTCTCATCCAAACACCCGGATAGACCAGTCGCTTCTGGGCGATAAAAGGGAGCGCTAGAGCCAGATTGCGCAAGAGACTCGTCGTCCGTACCCCCATGACCGTGCTCCAGCGGCGTGGCGCCCGCGGTACCCTGACCGTCCCCGTGACCCCTGACATTGGAATAAGCCTCTCTGCCATGCTGAACGAGCACGTGTTTCTCCATGTTTTGCTTATGCGCGTAACCGCGGCTACAGACAGGGCAGACGAACTGCTTGACCCCCGTATGCTGGACGAGGTGCCCTTGCAGGTTGTTGGTGCGGGAGAAGCCCTTGCCACAGTACTGGCACGTGTACGGGTAGCGCACGGCCGGGCCCATGCGGCCGCCCCGACGTCCGGCCTGCAGGGCCATGTGAGACATGAGGCTCGCGGGGCCGTGTCTCGAGACGTTGTGCCTGACCCCGAACCCGGTCACGCCTCCGACGCCGACGCCGACAAACGACCCGACGCCAGGGAGCCGAGGGGACGACGACGACGACGGGCCGACGGTCCTCGCCAATGCTGACTCAGCATAAACGCCGCGACGGCCAACCTGCAAAAGAATACCGTAGAGGACATCAGGCGGGCACTGAGCAGATCAACAGGCTTATCAACAGCAAACACCTTTACCGGTGCCATATTCCTAGCATTGGTCATCACGGCTTATAATGGTATGATCAGGTCAGGGGCACAAACAGGGCAGTCAGTGCAAGACGACCATGCGACCATGCATGCCGCGTCGCGAATACCAGCATCGCCCACTTCAAGAAACATGGATCTAACAAACCGGATAGCCCAACAAGCCAACACGTAACAAGATGGATTAAATAAGCCTTATCCAAACAACAAACGTGTCCTCTGAATAATAGTAGTAATGGTAGTAATAATAATAATTAACTTGTCTTCATAGCGCGGCGTCATGAGAACTTCATGACCAATTATGGTCATATCGCGTCAATGGGAGAAGAAAGGGAAGAGCGGAGCCACGTCCCCGGGGTAACCCCGAACTCTTTACGAAAAATGAAATCTTTAACACGAAGTGTCAAATAAATCAAACCTGTATAATCAAAGCAGGATCCATCCAATCGCTAAAAAGGATTTGCGAAGAAGGGCATGCGGTCTTTATCCTGCGACCACACAGACATGGCCACAGCGGGGCTGGAGCCAGCGACCCACGTGCCGTTAGGCTCTCAGGTGACCAGAACGCTGAAGGCGCGCGCTCTAACCCACTGAGCTACCGGGCCGGCTCCGAAAGCTAGATGAGAGAACTCTGGATGACTCAGCTAGCAGCATTAGGCTATACGGTGTCTACGGAATTCGGCATCGAAATGAAACGAAGTGACCATCCCCATTCGTCATCAATGCTTCAATGTGGAGAAAGTAAATTCATCGGACACTTGCATGTGGTATCATTCCGGTTTATTTCTGTGTTTTTTTTCTAAAATGAAAACAAATTATGTTATGTAACAATGTGTTATATAAAGAGCGAAGAATTACACCACTCAATGCCACAATATCACTTAATATTCAAACACCATAAAAGGTTAAAATTAGAAACAGTATCACATAACAGTGACGAGTTAAGTACGCCCATTAACATAGTCATTGTCTACATATAACATCTACAAATAAAGGTAACGCCACGATCTAATCATATCATACAGGTTAACAATTGTGATATCAGGTTAATAGATTATAAATATCTCAACAATATATCACACGCTCAATGGACACATTTCTATTTTGGTAAGTTGTATATTTTGGATGAAACATTTTCTTGGTTATAAATTAAATACTAATGCTAGAGAAAGATACACTAACGGTAGTCTCTCAGTCTAAGTAGTGTCTAGATTAAGCTGATAATATACGTAGCAGGTAATAATTCTGCCTACATACAAGTTACTATATTCAAGGATTAGCTTAGCTTGGTTTTACTTCATGTTTACTACGCCAATGACGCCTAAAATACGAATCCTCGGTAATTTTAGCAAGTAACCAATTGTGAACTGGGCCATAATGATCTAGACTACATCGGCCAGTTGACCAGCAGAAGTCACGGTGTAACAACTACCTCTACTTCAAGGACGGACAATATGCGCCAAGTTACTCACACAAAGTCACGGCGGTACCTCACAAGCAAACCCATCATGGCATCTATAATGTAGGTGTCTAGCAATCAACCCTATCCGGAATACAGAGGAGTCACCATGTCACCAGTAATATAGGTGTCCTATCAGGAATACAGAGGAGTCACCATGTCACCAGTAATATAGGTGTCTTAGCAGTCAGTCCTATCCGGAATACAGAGGAGTCACCATGTCACCAGTAATATAGGTGTCTTAGCAGTCAGTCCTAGCAGGAATACAGAGGAGTCACCATGTCGCCAGTAATATAGGTGTCTTAGCAGTCAGTCCTATCAGGAATACAGAGGAGTCACCATGTCACCAGTAATATAGGTGTCTTAGCAGTCAGTCCTATCAGGAATACAGAGGAGTCACCATGTCACCAGTAATATAGGTGTTTTAGCAGTCAGTCCTATCAGGAATACAGAGGAGTCACCATGTCACCAATAATATAGGTGTCTTAGCAGTCAGTCCTATCCGGAATACAGAGGAGTCACCATGTCACCAGTAATATAGGTGTCTTAGCAGTCAGTCCTATCAGGAATACAGAGGAGTCACCATGTCACCAGTAATATAGGTGTCCTATCAGGAATACAGAGGAGTCACCATGTCACCAGTAATATAGGTGTCCTATCAGGAATACAGAGGAGTCACCATGTCACCAGTAATATAGGTGTCTTAGCAGTCAGTCCTATCAGGAATACAGAGGAGTCACCATGTCACCAGTAATATAGGTGTCCTATCAGGAATACAGAGGAGTCACCATGTCACCAGTAATATAGGTGTCTTAGCAGTCAGTCCTATCCGGAATACAGAGGAGTCACCATGTCACCAGTAATATAGGTGTCTTAGCAGTCAGTCCTATCAGGAATACAGAGGAGTCACCATGTCGCCAATAATATAGGTGTCTTAGCAGTCAGTCCTATCAGGAATACAGAGGAGTCACCATGTCACCAATAATATAGGTGTCTTAGCAGTCAGTCCAATCAGGAATACAGAGGAGTCACCATGTCACCAGTAATATAGGTGTCTTAGCAGTCAGTCCTATCAGGAATACAGAGGAGTCACCATGTCACCAGTAATATAGGTGTCTTAGCAGTCAGTCCTATCCGGAATACAGAGGAGTCACCATGTACCAATAATATAGGTTTCCTATGAGGAATACAGAGGAGTCACCATGTCACCAGTAATATAGGTGTCTTAGCAGTCAGTCCTATCAGGAATACAGAGGAGTCACCATGTCATCAATAATATAGGTGTCTTAGCAGTCAGTCCTATCAGGAATACAGAGGAGTCACCATGTCACCAATAATATAGGTGTCTTAGCAGTCAGTCCTATCCGGAATACAGAGGAGTCACCATGTCACCAATAATATAGGTTTCCTATGAGGAATACAGAGGAGTCACCATGTCACCAGTAATATAGGTGTCTTAGCAGTCAGTCCTATCAGGAATACAGAGGAGTCACCATGTCATCAATAATATAGGTGTATTAGCAGTCAGTCCTATCAGGAATACAGAGGAGTCACCATGTCACCAGTAATATAGGTGTCTTAGCAGTCAGTCCTATCCGGAATACAGAGGAGTCACCATGTCACCAATAATATAGGTGTCTTAGCAGTCAGTCCTATCAGGAATACAGAGGAGTCACCATGTCACCAATAATATAGGTGTCTTAGCAGTCAGTCCTATCAGGAATACAGAGGAGTCACCATGTCACCAATAATATAGGTGTCTTAGCAGTCAGTCCTATCAGGAATACAGAGGAGTCACCATGTCACCAGTAATATAGGTGTCTTAGCAGTCAGTCCTATCCGGAATACAGAGGAGTCACCATGTTACCAATAATATAGGTGTCCTATCAGGAATACAGAGGAGTCACCATGTCACCAATAATATAGGTGTCCTATCAGGAATACAGAGGAGTCACCATGTCACCAGTAATATAGGTGTCCTATCAGGAATACAGAGGAGTCACTATGTCACCAATAATATAGGTGTCTTAGCAGTCAGTCCTATCAAGAATACAGAGGAGTCACCATGTCGCCAGTAATATAGGTGTCTTAGCAGTCAGTCCTATCAGGAATACAGAGGAGTCACCATGTCACCAATAATATAGGTGTCTTAGCAGTCAGTCCTATCAGGAATACAGAGGAGTCACCATGTCACCAATAATATAGGTGTCTTAGCAGTCAGTCCTATCAGGAATACAGAGGAGTCACCATATCACCAATAATATAGGTGTCTTAGCAGTCAGTCCTATCAGGAATACAGAGGAGTCACCATGTCACCAATAATATAGGTGTCTTAGCAGTCAGTCCTATCAGGAATACAGAGGAGTCACCATGTCACCAATAATATAGGTGTCTTAGCAGTCAGTCCTATCAGGAATACAGAGGAGTCACCATGTCACCAGTAATATAGGTGTCTTAGCAGTCAGTCCTATCCGGAATACAGAGGAGTCACCATGTCACCAATAATATAGGTGTCCTATCAGGAATACAGAGGAGTCACCATGACACCAATAATATAGGTGTCCTATCAGGAATACAGAGGAGTCACCATGTCACCAGTAATATAGGTGTCCTATCAGGAATACAGAGGAGTCACTATGTCACCAATAATATAGGTGTCTTAGCAGTCAGTCCTATCAAGAATACAGAGGAGTCACCATGTCGCCAGTAATATAGGTGTCTTAGCAGTCAGTCCTATCAGGAATACAGAGGAGTCACCATGTCACCAATAATATAGGTGTCTTAGCAGTCAGTCCTATCAGGAATACAGAGGAGTCACCATGTCACCAATAATATAGGTGTCTTAGCAGTCAGTCCTATCAGGAATACAGAGGAGTCACCATATCACCAATAATATAGGTGTCTTAGCAGTCAGTCCTATCAGGAATACAGAGGAGTCACCATATCACCAATAATATAGGTGTCTTAGCAGTCAGTCCTATCAGGAATACAGAGGAGTCACCATGTCACCAGTAATATAGGTGTCTAAGCACAGTCCTATCAGGAATACAGAGGAGTCACCATGTCACCAATAATATAGGTGTCTTAGCAGTCAGTCCTATCAGGAATACAGAGGAGTCACCATGTCACCAGTAATATAGGTGTCTTAGCAGTCAGTCCTATCAGGAATACAGAGGAGTCACCATGTCACCAGTAATATAGGTGTCTTAGCAGTCAGTCCTATCAGGAATACCGAGGAGTCACCATGTCGCCAATAATATAGGTGTCTTAGCAGTCAGTCCTATCAGGAATACAGAGGAGTCACCATGTCACCAATAATATAGGTGTCTTAGCAGTCAGTCCTATCAGGAATACAGAGGAGTCACCATGTCGCCAGTAATATAGGTGCCTTAGCAGTCAGTCCTATCAGGAATACAGAGGAGTCACCATGTCACCAGTAATATAGGTGTCTTAGCAGTCAGTCCTATCAGGAATACAGAGGAGTCACCATGTCACCAGTAATATAGGTGTCTTAGCAGTCAGTCCTATCAGGAATACAGAGGAGTCACCATGTCACCAGTAATATAGGTGTCTTAGCAGTCAGTCCTATCAGGAATACAGAGGAGTCACCATGTCACCAGTAATATAGGTGTCTTAGCAGTCAGTCCTATCAGGAATACAGAGGAGTCACCATGTCACCAGTAATATAGGTGTCTTAGCAGTCAGTCCTATCAGGAATACAGAGGAGTCACCATGTCACCAGTAATATAGGTGTCTTAGCAGTCAGTCCTATCAAGAATACCGAGGAGTCACCATGTCACCAGTAATATAGGTGTCTTAGCAGTCAGTCCTATCAGGAATACAGAGGAGTCACCATGTCACCAGTAATATAGGTGTCTTAGCAGTCAGTCCTATCAAGAATACAGAGGAGTCACCATGTCACCAGTAATATAGGTGTCTTAGCAGTCAGTCCTATCAGGAATACAGAGGAGTCACCATGTCACCAGTAATATAGGTGTCTTAGCAGTCAGTCCTATCAGGAATACAGAGGAGTCACCATGTCACCAGTAATATAGGTGTCTTAGCAGTCAGTCCTATCAGGAATACAGAGGCGTCACCATGTCACCAGTAATATAGGTGTCTTAGCAGTCAGTCCTATCAGGAATACAGAGGAGTCACCATGTCACCAGTAATATAGGTGTCTTAGCAGTCAGTCCTATCAGGAATACAGAGGAGTCACCATGTCGCCAATAATATAGGTGTCTTAGCAGTCAGTCCTATCAGGAATACAGAGGAGTCACCATGTCACCAGTAATATAGGTGTCTTAGCAGTCAGTCCTATCAGGAATACAGAGGAGTCACCATGTCACCAGTAATATAGGTGTCTTAGCAGTCAGTCCTATCAGGAATACAGAGGAGTCACCATGTCACCAGTAATATAGGTGTTTTAGCAGTCAGTCCTATCAGGAATACAGAGGAGTCACCATGTCGCCAATAATATAGGTGTCTTAGCAGTCAGTCCTATCAGGAATACAGAGGAGTCACCATGTCACCAGTAATATAGGTGTCTTAGCAGTCAGTCCTATCAGGAATACAGAGGAGTCACCATGTCACCAGTAATATAGGTGTCTTAGCAGTCAGTCCTATCAGGAATACAGAGGAGTCACCATGTCACCAGTAATATAGGTGTCTTAGCAGTCAGTCCTATCAGGAATACAGAGGAGTCACCATGTCACCAGTAATATAGGTGTCTTAGCAGTCAGTCCTATCAGGAATACAGAGGAGTCACCATGTCACCAGTAATATAGGTGTCTTAGCAGTCAGTCCTATCAGGAATACAGAGGAGTCACCATGTCGCCAATAATATTGGTGTCTTAGCAGTCAGTCCTATCAGGAATACAGAGGAGTCACCATGTCGCCAATAATATAGGTGTCTTAGCAGTCAGTCCTATCAGGAATACAGAGGAGTCACCATGTCACCAATAATATAGGTGTCTTAGCAGTCAGTCCTATCAGGAATACAGAGGAGTCACCATGTCACCAATAATATAGGTGTCTTAGCAGTCAGTCCTATCAGGAATACAGAGGAGTCACCATGTCACCAATAATATAGGTGTCTTAGCAGTCAGTCCTATCAGGAATACAGAGGAGTCACCATGTCATCAATAATATAGGTGTCTTAGCAGCCAGTCCTATCAGGAATACAGAGGAGTCACCATGTCACCAGTAATATAGGTGTCTTAGCAGTCAGTCCTATCAGGAATACCGAGGAGTCACCATGTCACCAGTAATATAGGTGTCTTAGCAGTCAGTCCTATCAGGAATACAGAGGAGTCACCATGTCGCCAGTAATATAGGTGTCTTAGCAGTCAGTCCTATCAGGAATACAGAGGAGTCACCATGTCACCAGTAATATAGGTGTCTTAGCAGTCAGTCCTATCAGGAAAACAGATGAGTCACCATGTCATCAATAATATAGGTGTCTTAGCAGTCAGTCCTATCAGGAATACAGAGGAGTCACCATGTCACCAGTAATATAGGTGTCTTAGCAGTCAGTCCTATCAGGAATACAGAGGAGTCACCATGTCACCAGTAATATAGGTGTCTTAGCAGTCAGTCCTATCAGGAATACAGAGGAGTCACCATGTCACCAGTAATATAGGTGTCTTAGCAGTCAGTCCTATCAGGAATACAGAGGAGTCACCATGTCACCAGTAATATAGGTGTCTTAGCAGTCAGTCCTATCAGGAATACAGAGGTGTCACCATGTCACCAGTAATATAGGTGTCTTAGCAGTCAGTCCTATCAGGAATACAGAGGAGTCACCATGTCATCAATAATATAGGTGTCTTAGCAGTCAGTCCTATCAGGAATACAGATGAGTCACCATGTCACCAATAATATAGGTGTCTTAGCAGTCAGTCCTATCAGGAATACAGAGGAGTCACCATGTCACCAGTAATATAGGTGTCTTAGCAGTCAGTCCTATCAGGAATACCGAGGAGTCACCATGTCACCAGTAATATAGGTGTCTTAGCAGTCAGTCCTATCAGGAATACAGAGGAGTCACCATGTCGCCAGTAATATAGGTGTCTTAGCAGTCAGTCCTATCAGGAATACAGAGGAGTCACCATGTCATCAATAATATAGGTGTCTTAGCAGTCAGTCCTATCAGGAATACAGATGAGTCACCATGTCACCAATAATATAGGTGTCTTAGCAGTCAGTCATATCAGGAATACAGAGGAGTCACCATGTCACCAATAATATAGGTGTCTTAGCAGTCAGTCCTATCAAGAATACAGAGGAGTCACCATGTCACCAATAATATAGGTGTCTTAGCAGTCAGTCCTATCAGGAATACAGAGGAGTCACCATGTCACCAATAATATAGGTGTCTTAGCAGTCAGTCCTATCAAGAATACAGAGGAGTCACCATGTCACCAATAATATAGGTGTCTTAGCAGTCAGTCCTATCAGGAATACAGAGGAGTCACCATGTCACCAATAATATAGGTGTCTTAGCAGTCAGTCCTATCAGGAATACAGAGGAGTCACCATGTCACCAATAATATAGGTGTCTTAGCAGTCAGTCCTATCAGGAATACAGAGGAGTCACCATGTCACCAATAATATAGGTGTCTTAGCAGTCAGTCCTATCAAGAATACAGAGGAGTCACCATGTCACCAATAATATAGGTGTCTTAGCAGTCAGTCCTATCAGGAATACAGAGGAGTCACCATGTCACCAGTAATATAGGTGTCTTAGCAGTCAGTCCTATCAGGAATACAGAGGAGTCACCATGTCACCAATAATATAGGTGTCTTAGCAGTCAGTCCTATCAGGAATACAGAGGAGTCACCATGTCACCAATAATATAGGTGTCTTAGCAGTCAGTCCTATCAGGAATACAGAGGAGTCACCATGTCACCAATAATATAGGTGTCTTAGCAGTCAGTCCTATCAGGAATACAGAGGAGTCACCATGTCACCAATAATATAGGTGTCTTAGCAGTCAGTCCTATCAAGAATACAGAGGAGTCACCATGTCACCAATAATATAGGTGTCTTAGCAGTCAGTCCTATCAGGAATACAGAGGAGTCACCATGTCACCAGTAATATAGGTGTCTTAGCAGTCAGTCCTATCAGGAATACAGAGGAGTCACCATGTCACCAATAATATAGGTGTCTTAGCAGTCAGTCCTATCAGGAATACAGAGGAGTCACCATGTCACCAGTAATATAGGTGTCCTATCAGGAATACAGAGGAGTCACCATGTCACCAGTAATATAGGTGTCTTAGCAGTCAGTCCTATCAGGAATACAGAGGAGTCACCATGTCACCAATAATATAGGTGTCTTAGCAGTCAGTCCTATCAAGAATACAGAGGAGTCACCATGTCACCAATAATATAGGTGCCTTAGCAGTCAGTCCTATCAGGAATACAGAGGAGTCACCATGTCACCAATAATATAGGTGTCTTAGCAGTCAGTCCTATCAGGAATACAGAGGAGTCACCATGTCACCAATAATATAGGTGTCTTAGCAGTCAGTCCTATCAGGAATACAGAGGAGTCACCATATCACCAATAATATAGGTGTCTAAGCACAGTCCTATCAGGAATACAGAGGGGTCACCATGTCACCAATAATATAGGTGTATAAGCAGTCAGTCCTATCCGGAATACAGAGGAGTCACCATGTCGCCAATAATATAGGTGTCTTAGCAGTCAGTCCTATCAGGAATACAGAGGAGTCACCATGTCACCAATAATATAGGTGTCTTAGCAGTCAGTCCTATCAGGAATACAGAGGAGTCACCATGTCAATAATATAGGTGTCTTAGCAGTCAGTTCTATCAGGAATACAGAGGAGTCACCATGTCACCAATAATATAGGTGTCTTAGCAGTCAGTCCTATCAAGAATACAGAGGAGTCACCATGTCACCAATAATATAGGTGTCTTAGCAGTCAGTTCTATCAGGAATACAGAGGAGTCACCATGTCGCCAATAATATAGGTGTCTTAGCAGTCAGTCCTATCAGGAATACAGAGGAGTCACCATGTCGCCAATAATATAGGTGCCTTAGCAGTCAGTCCTATCAGGAATATGGAGGAGTGACATCAGCAATGGTAATGTCATATTAGAAGTCACTAAACTCGCACTCAGTTACATATATATATCGGCAGCTCCTAACAACAGCGACAGTAACGACTGTTCATCCCTCACCACTTCAACGAACCGAAACATATGGATAACAGTATATTTCGCATAAACCAAAGCGCTAAAAGAAAACAATACGCAGTTTACATGTAAGATAACCAGTAACATGAAGGTACACCAACCATCAAAAAAAAACATAACCCCTGTAACAAACGATATCTTGTCCGCTAACACACTGTTACAAGTCATATTCACCAGATTAATAAGGTAATGGATAAAAGCTATATGTTGTAACAAGAAAACATTGAAATACTATTGGTAAATATAGGTTCAACTAAAAATATAATATCAGGAAACAAGGAAGCGCGAACGGGGCACGTTAAACCGGGGAGTTTATGTGCCCCATGTTGTGCATACAACTAAGAATATCAACAGACTTTGGCAGTGCTAGATGTCAATACTTTGGACGATAACAGCTGCCCATCGAAGGGGACCAGTCAGTAAGATACCAATAATCTTCGCAAGGAGATATAATAAACAAAATGTACTTTGGGATGACGCCTTAGCATGGTAACTTTCCGGTTCTCGGTCCAGAAGATATATTGTTGGGATTCGGCCATGACGGTTAGAGCTTTCATCATCAGACGGATGCCAAAGACCTTCGCAAGTATGGAGAGACATATGACGGATTTCAACCGGGGGAGTGAAATGGTTTTTATGCCCTTCGTCCAGATGCTCCCGCACAATCTGGTTGTTTGTTTGTATACCGAGGACGCTATAACCACGTTTGGTCATATCGCGCCAATGAGAGAAGGAAGGGAGAGTGGAGCCATGTCCCCGGGGGGTAACCCCCTACTCGGTAGGTCATATCGCGGCAATAGGAAGGGTCAATGTAGAGAGGAGCCATGTCCCCGGGAGTAACCCCCTACTCTGTAGGGGATATCGCGGCAATAGGATGGGTCAATGTAGAGAGGAGCCATGTGCCCGGGAGTAACCCCCTACTCTGTAGGGGATATCGCGGCAATAGGAAGGGTCAATGTAGAGAGGAGCCATGTGCCCGGGAGTAACTTTTGTCCAGCCGAACGTACCGCATAGACGAGCTCGCACGACGCATCACTTGGGCTGGCCAAGCAGAGCACAATAGCCGAGCACGTCAGCTACTATGCCACTGGGCTCCCCACCCACCCTGATCGTTCAGACCAGTTGCACAAATCGGCTGGCCATTCCGTTGTTGTTTCAAAAGAGGGTCATAAATGTAGGTACGAAGTCCATCTTACACGTTACACGAAAGCGACTATCGTACAGGGTGCGTGAGCTATGGGAGAGTTTTCGCCAACATGGAAGAACGATAACGCACAGAATTCTGGCAAAACGAACCAACAGCCTAGCTGACACTGACAGAACATAATTTGCTGTGGCGGGCACGAAAGGACATGAACAAAACTTTTGTAGCCAAAAAATGTGGGTTACTACAAGTAAGTAATCGCGGTCATGAAAAAAAGTCTGGAAAGTCTGGGATAAGCTACATTATCGTATCAGGTATAGAAACCGTTCGTTAGTCACAAAACACTTCAACCATAAACAAATGGAGTCTTCAAGATGAGAGGCGAATCTTCTAAAGAATTGTTGCGCTGCAAGTTTTTGTTTTATCTACGTGGTAGGATCAGGCAACAGGTAGAATGTTTTCCATGTAGCGGAAGGGAGAACAGTTAATGATTCAATGATGGACAGTTACTGTTGACAGATTCAATGATGGACAGTTACTGTTGACAGATTCAATGATGGACAGTTACTGTTGACAGATTCAATGGTGGACAGTTACTGTTGACAGATTCAATGGTGGACAGTTACTGTTGACAGATGTTTGGAGAAGTCTGAAGACGATGCTTTAACCTGCAACGCCATACTGCAGGGGGAGGTCTTCCAGATAGAGCGGGAGTTACGTGCTATGGTAACCCGCTAACGACCGTACTCTTCACAGTTGGCTGGTTTGAGTAGGTCGCTTTTTAACCTATGAAGGTCACATTGGGTCAATGCCGGGTTACGTGCCCGGGACAGCCTGGTAACGAACCTGCGGCCGTATTCATAATCCCCTCGTAACTTACGCACGAAAAGTGCATTTTGTCTTAGCTTCGCCAGCTCGTGGTGGTGGTGCTCATTATTAAGAAATCCTTTTCAATATCATTTTAGCACTCTCTTAATTCAGAAGATCTATTCTTGGATGACTACTTATGCATTTTAAATCTGATAATCGCTCGACAAATCTTCTACTTAGCGCAAAGTCTAGTGGCGTAACCTAAGTGGCGATTATGAGTACGGCTCCAGCTCCTTACGGTTGGTTGGTTGTTTCAGAAGGACACTTATGAAGGTCATATCGTGAAGATCAAGGGTAGAGCGCTGTCACGTTTCCGGGTTAACCCCTCTCCCTAACCCCCATTTCTTTTTACGTGGTGGGGGGGGGGGGGGGCGAGATACCTGATCATGTACAAATAGTGGCGTTCGTCTCTCCAAACTCGAGCAAGATGGCGGAACTCACTCAGCAACAACCGGAACAAGCTGGCATTGAAGTGCGATCGCTTTCCATCACATAAGGAGACATTTGCAGACAATTGGGGCATGGAAGGAAAGACTATATTATGCGCAATAACTTCTCCACAGCAGCCGAGAAAGGCGGGATCAGCATCATAGTGATACATATATTGATATTTATATTGATATATATATATATATATGCATATATATATATATATGGATATATGTACTACGAGAGACATTCATCAGAGTAGTGGGTCTCTCTGGGTAGGATCTCCCTGAGCGAGGTCTCTCTGACCCGGGTCACCCTGAGAGGGGTCTCTCTGAGCGGGGTCTCTCTGAGCGGGGTCTCTCTGAGCGGGGTCTCTCTGAGCGGGGTCTCTCTGAGCGGGGTCTCTCTGAGCGGGGTCTCTCTGCGCCTGGTCTCGCTCGTGCTGTTCCGGGTGCGAGCGGAGGACGTGCGTGCTGAGGCTCTGCTTGTATGGGTACTTCTTGCCGCAGTGCGGACACTCGTAGATGGTGCGCGTCACGCCTGTCTCCGACGCGTGGTACATGTTGATGTGGCCGGTCAGCGTGGTCCGGCTCGAGAAGCCCTTCTGGCAGTGCGTGCAGTGGTAGCGGTAGATGCCGCGGTGTAGCTTCATGTGGTACTGCAGGCCCTGGAAGGTATTGGTCGTCTTCTGGCACTGCGGACACGTGTACGGGCCCTGGACGGACGCCTGGCCGCCGGCCCCCTGGGAGATATCCCGGGGCAGGCCGGAGCTGGGGGACAGATCGGTCGGGACATCCTGGATCGGGGATAAGTTATGCACCAGCCCCGCCAGGTCGGGAATCCCCGGCGGCAGGGGCAGCCCGAGCGTAGTCACGTGACTGCGGAGCGACTCCACGGAGGCGGCGTGGGCGCGTGACCCAATAGTGACGTCACCGACGCCACTCTCGCCGGGGGCGGCGCTGACGCTGACGGTGACGCTGGCGGACGCGGCGGCGCTCTCCTCGCGCGCCCGCCACCTCCACTCGGGCCCCCTGTGGGGGGTGGGCGGCGACTGGGCCCTGCCCTCCCCCTCGGGCTCCTCCCCCGCCGGGCCCCGGGCCAGGTTGAGCGGCTGCTCGTCCTTTAGAAGGAACACGGGGAGCAGCGGGTACCCATCGCCAGACGGCGCCGACGTGGCAAATATCGGGAGTCGGGGGAGCTTCTGGAAAATACCAAACGAAAAAAAATCATTCAGATATTGTCCCTAAACCGTGGGAGAGCCTTGCCTCTCAGTGCATTGCGGAGACAAAGGTATATATATATATATATGTATATATATGTACGTATATTGTATAAAACACGCGTGCAAGTATGTACAGAAGCGTGCAGTATACGGCGTGCGCGAGGTGAGGAACCAGGGAGCCACCGGCGTTGGTCATGCATACTGCCACTGTCACTCACTGCCATGTCGATCCGGTATCTCCCCAGTTTCTATTCGGCCAAAGCAGGTTTGCATTTCCATTCCAGACATTGCGCAGGATAAAGATCCCACGACGTTCTGGGCAAAGCGTAGGGGAACACTCCCTGAGACATGGCTCCTCTCTACGTGGACCCTTCCCGTTGTCGCGATATAACCAACGGAGGTTAAAGCAACCTACTCAAACCAACCAACGAGTCAGTCCAGACAACACGAACCGTGCAAGCCTATTTCAAGTCACCATCTTGTCGCCTTATGGAGATCAGTGAACGCGTAAGCTTTCAATGGCATTCAGAGAAAGTTGCGGACAGCGACAACAGGAACTGCGACGGCCTTTCTCACAATATCTTCCCCGAATTGATCAGCGATGTACCTTTTGCTAATATTATCATATGTGATAGGAACTATAGCACGTCGAAGACCACAGTTCAAGCGTTCCTTTCTACGCCGGGAACTCCAAATAACAGCCCAACATAACCCTTTAATCTGCTCTCACGTGACATGAGTTCTTAATCTCATCGCGGCACCACTTCATATCTAAGACTACGGGCAAGAACGGGAAGAATGGAAAGAATTTGGCCTTGGCTGCCTGAGGCTTCTTCGTGTAGCCGTGCTGGCTATATTAATTCAGTATGTGTATCGTGCATGGTTCAACAAGTTTGAACTGAGTAATTGTTTCCACGTGATCTTTGTACCGTCCTCTTCTTCCCCACTACAATGTGTATTCTTGGTCTAGACGGCTGAGTATGCATGACAACACGTCACACGTGTGTACATCTTGCCATCGCAACACCTTGAACTCACATCGAAAAGGGAGAAACAAGGAAAAGGCATAGATGAAACAAAACTGCGAGTGACACAAAAGCAGGACTGTTGCAGCCGCGGGGGCAGTGGCCTTGCCCTCAGCTAACGGTACCGTACGGTAAAACGATGCCAGGAGTCACGTGGACGAGCATTGATGACATTGTCTATCCAAAATGCCTTTGAGAAACAGACATTTCTCATAACTAGGGTATAACAAAGGCGTGATAATTGTTTAAGCAGTGGCATTTATTTCACATCAGGACTTACATATACAACAATATATATGGGCGAGCAGTAATTAAAAAATATATGGACGAAAGTTAAAGCAGAACTTAATTAAAAGAAAAACAATTTTCCCCACAGAATAACAATAATCTTATTATCCCTATACTGATTAGACAACGTAATCCCCCAGTGGGCGTGGGACGAGGGAGCAACATGTCCACGTGTCGGATCGCTAAAATATTAAATGTAGACCTTTATCAATAGCTTTAAAGTGAAAGTCCAGATTTGATTAACGTTTCGGCACCTAATCACCCCAGGAAAAAACTAGGGCCACGCTTCAACACAACTTAAAATAGATAGAGCTGATTCCTTATATAAAATCTGATAACCTGTTAACAATATCAAATACGTCTATAATAATATCTGGTTAGTGTAGTCCTGGCTGACGTCGACGAGTTTCCGGTACGTTATAATGTGCTTCTAATTGCAGCTTCGTTTGAGCAACTACGAACACTTCCATAAGAAAATGTGAATATCTCAACCATGGCGGAAATGGTAGAATTCCATGTAATTTAGTTTCACTTGTCTCACTTGACAAGTCTAAGAGTACATAAAATCGGAGTAGGTTTGTCACGGCTTTCGTCGAATGTTCCAAACGCTCTGGCTTCGTTTGAGAAATCTCGAACGTTTCTAAAATAACATCAGAATAGGTTCCTTTGAGTAGCCTCGAATAAGTCCATAATAACATAAGAATAGCTCAGTCATTACTCCCATGCAACGTGTCCAGTCGCTGAAAGCGATTCCTGGATCACTGGACAGCGGCTTGCAGGATGCTGTCAGCCTGCAGGACGCTCTCGGCCTGCATGACGTTCTGGGCATGCAGGACGTTCTCGGCCTGCAGGACGCCGTCGACGGGGATGCCCTCTATCGAGATCGCCTGCTGCCAGACCCCGCACCGGTCGCGGTCCCGGTGCCGCTTCAGCTGCATCCGGTAGGCGAAGCTCTGGCCACATCCGGAACACGTGTACCGTGGCCCGCCGGCGCTGTGGGCCGAGAGCACGTGGTCGCGCAGGTAGCCGCGCAGCTTGAAGCCGCGGCCGCACTGCTGGCAGACGTACTCGGCGGACTCGGGCCCCGGGCAGTACTGCGCCCGGTGCGCCAGCAGCGCCAGGTCGTCGGCTACCAGTAGGCCGCATATCGGACACGAGGTGCCGGCGCCCGCCAGGTTCGCCGCAATGTTCCCTATTATCGCCCGGTCGATCTCGACCTTGAGGGCGCCGGAGGTCGCGGCTTGCACGCCGCCGCCGCCGCCGCCGCTGGAGCTGCGTTCCTTCCCACGTGGTCTCCGTTGCTGTTGCTGCTGCTGCTGGTACCGCTTGCGTGGAGTGAGGTCACCTACGGTGGCGCCATGGGCGGACAAGACGTGCGTGTTTAGCGCATCGGAGTGGGGGAACACGCTGCCGCAGCGATCACACGAGAGGTGGCGGCACCCGGGCCCCGTGCACTGGGCGCGGTGGGCGTGGCGCGCCCGGGGGTGGGCCAGCAGCAGGCCACAGGCCGGGCAGGCCCCCGCAGCCCCGGCCATGCCAACAGAGTCGACGGCCGCCGCGAACGTGAACGGCTCTACCGCCTGCAAAGACAACAGCAAGAGGCACAGCGGTGAGCATGTGGGGAGTTAAAGAAATTGGAATCGCGCAGTGAACATGAAGATACATCCCGTATAAAACTGTCGCCGAATTCCACAGGCGGTTTCGAGGTCATACCACATATTATCGCCCGCCAAGGCTATTAAATACGAGGAATACGGTAATCAACGTCCCAGAAGGACGTCCTTCAAATGAAACGCAAGCTGCGCTATCCTGCCTTGGAAGGTTCATACATGTCGGTCCGTATAGTGGTGAATGAGGTTGATGTTCAAACCCAGGGGTCCCCCTTCCATCGCACAATGGTGGGTGCACGTCATTTCAAGACGGTTACGCTGAGTGACCCACATGTTCCTCACCCTACCCTACCCTCCTAATCTTGTATTAAGTGCATAATTCATGACTCAGAAAGGAATCCTCCATCTGATTCCGTCAGATCCCTATACCACACCAATGGTAAAATTAGACCGTACCGTCGCTGCAGAATGAAGTAACAGCATCAAGATGGAGGCCAGTGGAAAATCAAAAGAAGATCAAAATGTTCCTGTTTCATGCCACTTTCGTGCACAAACAAAGGATCAAATGCAGAACGATTGTAACCGAAATGCACCAGCAGGCAGTTCGCGAAAGTCCACTGGCCGTGCCAGATGCAAACAGTAGCGGTCATATGTATCTTAAACTGGAATCAAAAGTCAAAATTATCGTGAACAGACAGCGAAGATCATCCGACTTAACAAGGTCTCCGGCAAGAGTATAGACGATGAAAAGTGAACAACATATTAACGGGCTATCTAAGTTATGTAACCACCGCGATTCATTGACTGACTCATCGACATCGTCTCACTGTCAACAAGAAACTGAACTTCGCGTACACAAGATCCGCGTTTTCAGGGGGAATCCCAAAAGTGTTCAACCTTTCACTTGAAGCATTCGTCAGTATAGATTGGGTGCGTGCGTGTTCGGTGAACCAAATTGACTTCCTGTGGCGTGTTGTTTCGGGTTTCCGCTCTCGTTTCCCGTCCGCGCCTGCATTGGCGTCTGCGCATGCGCGGCGGCCGGGGGGTGGTGCCGCGCGACGTGCGCGCGCAGCCCCATGGTGGAGGTGAAGCTGCGGTCGCAGTGCGGGCAGGCGAGCTTCTCGCCAGTGTGGCGCCGCATGTGGTCCTTCAGGTTGCTAGCGCCGAGGAATCCCTTCTGGCAGATGTGGCACTGGTAGTGGTAGACCCCGCGGTGCTGGTCCACGTGCAGCCGGAACCCGCTGCCGGACGCGAACGTCTTCTCGCACATGGGGCACTGGTGTCTTGGGGACCCCGCTTGGCGTTGGTGGAGGGGTAATGAGGCTCTGGTGGCGCGCGGCCCGGCCATAGAGCGTGACGGCGGCGGCGGCGGCGGCATGCGTCCGCCCCGGTCTAGACCGCCGTGGAAGGGTCCGCCGGGCATCCAATGGGCGGTCTGCAAGCAGGAAATAAGACTAATGGGTCTCAGTGCCGAGAAGACAGGCCGCCGCCGAGGTACTTCCAGACCGTCCATACACCACATCATGGGCTTTGTGTGACCGGAGATGTTCAGCCCGTTACTCTACACGACGCCATCATAACACGACACCCGATAGATAGCCCAAGGGAAAAGACCTACACTGACAGGATTCTAGTTGGTTGGTCGGTTGGTTGTATATTCAGGACGTTTTAACCACTTTTGGTCATATCGTGTCAATGGGAGAAGGAAGGGAGAGCGGAGCCATGTCCCCGGGGGAACCCCCTCCTCTTTGCGAAGCAGGGCGAACGTATTCTAAGCTGGAGCATGAATAAAAGAAGAAACAAAGGCCAACCCAGCTCAAGGAGTGTCTTTGGGTAATGAGCTCCTGATTAAATCCTAAGATTGTCACGCGAGATTCATCCACGATGATCCCGGAGTTGTCGGTCGAAATAGCCTTATCGCCCATGATATGTGATGGATAGCTTGGTCCTTTACCCACGGTTTGCACAGCTATATTGGCTAAGGAACACCTTGGACAGTGAGGTGACCATTGAAACTGATCAGACTGACCGGTGTGCGACAAACTACGTGCTGGCACATGCCGGGAATTGTGGGGTAGTCACTCTCCCTTTAACACAATCACTCACGTGTTTCCCTTAAAACACTGAACAGGAGCTTTGGACCGGACAGACACACGACCAGACAATTACGTTGTTCCGTCTATGTATGTGGGAAATAAAATACCTAAACAAAGACAAAGCTATAGATCCATGTATGTTGGGAACTTGAGACTCGCATATAACATAGTCATGCCAATCATATGCGACAATGAAAGAAAAACCATCGTTTGCAATAAAGTATTTTTATTCGTTAAAGATTCACGATTCGTCAGTATAATCGTACCTAAAATTACCTTTCGTCCGTTAATGAAAATCGCGTTTTCGCCGATATTATAGTTTTCTTTAAACTGTAATCAGATATATCAGATTCAAACGGCTTTCGACCGATATCCAATTAACTGGTCCAGCTTCCCACTGGGAGTATCATCTTATAATCACAGAATAAAACGTAGGCTAAAGAAAAAGGCGGCCTCCCTGGTGCATAAGACCGCAGATCAATAGACAGCATGTTTGGTCCTTTCAACCTTCTATAGCCTAAATTACCAAACAATGCATTTCTCATTTCAGACAGAAAACTCTCCCCCCCCCCCCCTTCCATACAGATGACGCGCAAGACGAGAGAAGAGTTCCTCACCACCCCACCCCCCAACCCCCAACCCCAACCTCCGCCCAAAGCAGGTGATGCGCAAGACGAGAGAAAAGTTCAGTCGCCCCCCACCTCCCCCTCCCCTTGTTCACGAGGCCTCGTGTTCCTTCAGGTGTTTGCGGAACCTCCAGCTGGAGATGAACTGATGCTGACAGATGTGGCACTGGAGCCGCTCTCCAGTGTGGTGGCGCATGTGGTTGTCCAGATTGGTTTTGCCCGTGGCGCCCTTGCCGCACACGGGGCACTGGTAAGGGTACAGGCCCAGGTGCATGTTGTAGTGCACCTTGAAGCCAGTGTCCGACGTGAACGACTTCCCACACTGGGGACACTGCCTCTGGCTGCCGGCGGCGGCGGGGGCGGCGGCGGGGGCGGGGGCGGCGGGGGGCCGGTGCCCGGGTCCACCGGCCATCATAGCCGGGCCGTCGCCGGCCGGGGGAGCCCCATATCCGGGGAAGTGCGCTAAACCACCCTCGGACACCTGGAATGGACACGAGAGACGAGAGGTTTTATTTACAGAAATATAGCTCAGGGGAATAGTTATTAATTGTGGGCGGCGTATCGTCATCCATGGCAGCGGGAAATGTCGGTGTCAGAGACGCTCATGTATTGCACACTGGTATTTTTGTATTGGTCATGGAAGAGACACGGCCGGAATTGTGAATGTCAAATTCAAATGTCAACAGGATTGTCAAACGGCAGGAACCGACCTTATCTAGCACGTTCAAGCCACGCATCCTAAGAAATATCTCAGTCACAAAATGCAACGTGGCTTTGGTTCGGTTTACGTGGACGCTTTCATACTCAAGAGTGGTAATATCGCCACAATGGGATAATCAACGTAGTGTGACTATCCAGGTCTCCGGGAGTGACTCCTACTCTTTGCGACGAAAGACATGGGATCTTTATCATACACAAACATACACAGACGTTTGCACAGGTGGCGTGCGAACAAGGCACCGGCCTCTCGGGCTGGCCTGGCAAAACACACTCGGCCATGGGATGCCCAATGTAATGTTGGGTGTTTGCACATGTAACAGGATCAAGAAACGCGAGGGGCCGGCCGATCAGTGGGTTAGAGCGCTCGCCTTGAGTGCTCTGGCCACCTGAGAGCCTAACGGCACGTGGATCGGTCGTTCGAGCCCCGCCATGTCTGTGTAGCTGCAGAATAAAGATACCATGTCCTTGCCCATGCAAAGAGTAGGGGGTTACCCACGGGGACATGGCTCCGCTCTCCCTTCCTTCTCCCATTGACGCGATAAGTGGTTGGAGCATCCTAAATATACAACCAAGAAACCCGAACATAAAATATGCCACGAGGTCATTTGGACCAATGCTGCGGCTCCAACAGACTTCTCATTCGGAAATTCGATTATTGTTCTAAGTTATCTGGTCAGCGTTCCCAATGTTACATATGATGACACCTTGGAGTAGCTAGAAGACGCTATCGGTCTTCGGCGATTTCACAATTTTTACCGACCAAAGCTTTAAAAGTCGTACATTTATATGTACTTCCGTCGGTTACGCGATACCATACGGCAATGTTCATCAAGCCTGAATAAGTGAATACATATTAGTCAATTATCGTTGGTCAAACTCTAACGTCTGTATGCCGAGAAAAGGTCGTTTTCGGCGTGTAAAAGTCGGGGAAAATATCATTCCTAGACAAGGAAGGAGGCCAGGTTAGCATCGCCCAATTCACGCGAAGGTCTCGTCTTTAAAGTACCGCGAGGCCTCACAAGATTAACCTCGTTGCCAGTAAACTGTGGTACTTACCAGTCTCGGTTTCAGATTAATTCGATTACAAATCAGTTTAGCCAAATTTTCACTGGACTGCGAGGCCTTACGAAGTTGATCTCGTTTTTTTTCTGTTTCACATTATGCCTTACATGCCATGCCAGAAAACCAGACTTAAATGTCAAGCCTACACTGGCATATGTGAATAATGATAAAAAAACGTCACGCAACCGAATCTAAGTTACATGGAAGTGTGTGAAATGCTTGAGGCACCGTAAAATGGCTTCAAAGGATCGAGAACTTTCTGCATCATGTTATATTAGGAAAGTAGAGATTTTCTTTGTCCAGTCGGCAAGAATTCAAACGTCGCTCGATCGCACGTGTCATGAATCACAATTGAGGGTTTATTTCACATAAATCAGAATCATTCATACATCATATTCATATAAATATTATAGATGAATGATTTTGATTTATGTGAAATAATCTACTTTAGGTTGTACTACGAACCAAGATCTAATTTGTTCATTCGGAGGTTATATAACATTGGTAACAGATTATATGGGAATCAAAATCCGTCATCATTGGGTTTAAGAAGTTTATTCACTAATACGGACAGGGTACCGGACAACGATACAGCAAACAGTATGAACGCCCACCCCCCCCCCCCCCCTTTCTTACACCCCAATCAGGATGAAAGCGACGTAATCCTACCAAAATTTCCATGCTTTATAGCGAAAGCACTAAAGGTGAGAGTTTCCTATTTCTTCCAACATAAAGCGGCCATGACACGTCTACCTCAGCGCTTCACAAATGTACATATGGAGTCATTCTTAAAAAAATATTATTTAAAATGAAATCGGCGTGAAATCGGTTCGACTTCCCGAGTTGGGGCGAGGGGGCCGGGGGGGGGGGGACGAATCTCCTATTATAATGGCAATATGATTCGTTGAACATTCCGAGAGGTTTGGGTGCCGATCCCCACTGTTTCACCCTGACCGCCATCACTGGGTGCCGACCCCCACTGCATCACCCTGACCGCCATCACTGGGTGCCGATCCCCACTGTTTCACCCTGACCGCCATCACTGGGTGCCGATCCCCACTGTTTCACCCTGACCGCCATCACTGGGTGCCGATCCCCACTGTTTCACCCTGACCGCCATCACTGGGTGCCGATCCTCACTGTTTCACCCTGACAGCCATCACTGGGTGCCGACCCCCACTGTTTCACCCTGACCGCCATCACTGGGTGCCGACCCCCACTGTTTCACCCTGACAGCCATCACTGGGTGCCGACCCCCACTGTTTCACCCTGACCGCCATCACTGGGTGCCGACCCCCACTGTTTCACCCTGACCGCCATCACTGGGTGCCGATCCCCACTGTTTCACCCTGACCGCCATCACTGGGTGCCGATCCCCACTGTTTCACCCTGACCGCCATCTCTGGGTGCCGATCCCCACTGTTTCACCCTGACCGCCATCACTGGGTGCCGATCCCCACTGTTTCACCCTGACACCCATCACTGGGTGCCGATCCCCACTGTTTCACCCTGACCGCCATCACTGGGTTCCGACCCCCACTGTTTCACCCTGACCGCCATCACTGGGTGCCGATCCCCACTGTTTCACCCTGACAGCCATCACTGGGTGCCGATCCCCACTGTTTCACCCTGACCGCCATCACTGGGTGCCGACCCCCACTGCATCACCCTGACCGCCATCACTGGGTGCCGACCCCCACTGCATCACCCTGACCGCCATCACTGGGTGCCGATCCCCACTGTTCCACCCTGACACCCATCACTGGGTGCCGATCCCCACTGCATCACCCTGACCGCCATCACCAGCGGGGCGTTCCGCCGCCTCCCAACCACCCGCCCCCTCGGCCGCTGCCTGGTTGCCGTGGGCAGACTTCAAATGCCACTTGTACCCGCGGAGGGTGGTGAACTCGTGGCCGCAGTGGGGGCAGTGGAGCACCTCGCCCGTGTGGTGCCGCATGATGTGGTCCTGCAGATTGATATGGGCCGTGAAGCCCTGGTCGCACTGCTTGCACATGTAAGGGAAGATCCCCTTGTGGCTGTTGCAGTGGACCCGAAAACCTCCTCGGGAGGAGAAGGTTTTATCGCACGTGGTGCAACGCAGGGGGGCCGGGGCGGCGGCCGGGGCGGCGGCCGGGTCGCGGGCGGCGGCGGCGGTGCGGGCCGTCAGAGCCCGGGGAGGCGTGCCGGGAGGGCCCCCGCGCCAAGCCCAGCCGCCGGCTCCGGCTCCGGCACCGCCACCGCCGATGTTCTGTCCGCCAGGCCAGAAGTGATGGCGTCCCTGGAATCATAGGAACAACGAGTCAAAGAGTGGGCTTGGTTGGGAAACAAAGACAGCGCGCGTGCGTGTGAACCACTATTCGCAGGGACTGTTTCTCGACTTGCAGTGGTTCTTGCAGTGAAATGGTGGGAGAAAAATACAAGAAACCAAACACCTTTTGCGACGAAACTGTTCCCCCGGCTGGGTAATCTTAGGGAGCAAGGCTGCTAACAGATAGGAATTGCCCTATAATTGGGACCGAAGAGCAACGTAGACGGTAAAAGAAAATGGAATAATGAAGCTGCTAAGCGATAGGAATTGCCCTATAATTGGGACCGAAGAGCAAGGTAGACGGTAAAAGAAAACGAAATAATGAGGCTACTAACGGATAGGGATTGCCCTATAATTGGGACAGAAGAGCAACGTAGTTGCACGGAGACGGTAAAAGAAAATGAAAAATAATGATGTCTCAGACAAGCCACCTCTGTGAAGGCTACAGTGGCGAACTGAACCTCGCGGGACCACAGAATGAGAGAATGGAATAACGATGTCGCACTGACAGGCTATTCGGAAATCAGCCTCTATGCCCTATGTCATATAAAGCTACTTTATCAGGTCGACGACGAATCCGTGAGCTGCTGGGGGCAGCCATATAAGTGACTGACGAAGCCATTTTGCAAGATGGCTGACTAGCTGACAACAAGGACAGTCTTGAAGTTGGGTAATTCGCGCCGTTATCAGTCACGCTGTCAAATATTTGGATGGATATGATATCGCGTTTTTCATATTATATCTGCTGGAATAGCTGACCTAAGACGATCCCGGTGATGCGACCATCGGGGATGCTGGCCAAATGGCGACATGGACACAAGAGTTTGATCTGAGGCGATGACGTCATTCCAGAACTGTGTCGATCGTTGTCATGGCAACGGGCGTCTCATTCGATGGCCTTAGCAACAAGGCCATTGGAGTCATGCAGACCGGTGCCATGGTAACAGAACTCAGAACCTATAACGGTCTGAGCGATGACGTCATTGGCGCGGCAACGGTACGCGACCGTAACGCATGGCAACGCAAACAAAGTCGGGAACTATGGCGGCGCCAGCAACGAGGCCATGGGAGAGGGCTGACGACCGGCGCCATGGTAACTGGTGACGTGGCTGTGGAGGCCCTGGTAGGACTGGAATGTCTTGGGGCAGAGCGAGCACTGCAGCGTCTCCCCGCTGTGCTTCCGCATGTGGTTCAAGTAGTTCGTCTTGACCATGAAGCCCTGGCCGCACAACTCGCACTTGAACTGATAAATGCCTTGGTGTTCGTTCACGTGGTACTTAAACCCGGTCCGCGAGTTGAAGTTTTTCCCACAGACGGGGCACACTAGCGGCTCCCTTGCGGGGCCCGGGTTTGGCCCGAGCTTTCTCGCCACCCCTCGACCGGCGGCGGCGGCGGCGGTCCGACCGAGCGACCAGGCCAGGAGGCCGCCGTTCCCGGGCAGTAGATCGGTGTCAGCACCGTAGGGGGGCATCTGCAAAGATACGGCACCGGCATTAATTGTATTCACTGCAGGCCCATGCGGAGTCCCCCCATCTGGTGGCGCAACTTGAGGTAAAAGCTAGTCTGGAAATCGGAGGAATCCAATGGCGTTGTGCCAAGAACGGCGCACGAACATTCCGATAATACACGAAGTCTCCACACGTTCATTTCCGTCAAAACTGTTTATTAAGTACAAAATACGACTGTCTGTCTGCTGAATACATGTATTTTCACAGCCCGGCGGCAAGAATCACAACACTCAGAAAGTTATTCATCCTTAAGTAAAAGTGGCGCAGAAATGACGTTGCCATAGCTCAGACAAAGCTGCACGTTACTAAAAAAAAGAGACAGCATCTGCTATATTATAGAACACGTATTCCACGAAAACACTTTCAAAGTGCCCCCCCCCCCCCTCTCTCTCGACTACGGTCATAGGCTGAAGAGTCGCATAGTTCTGGCGTAGGCCATTTAACAGGAAAGTCCTCACCTCAGCGGAATGAATCGCTCATCATCATCGTACCTTTCTATCTAAATATCCACGCGGTAATTTGCCGTGAAAGTGTTCGTACCCCGCAATGATCAGTGTCTTAATTGAAAGCGGAAGCGGCCACGGCGCCAACTATACAAACACTGCGGACAGGTCAGCCCACACAGCGTAACAGATACAATAAAAAAATATATAAAATGAAAAACGCCAAATATGTGTATATGGCGCTGCTTGTCGCTAGTAGAATAATCCCAGCCAGGGGTAACTCAACAATTGGCGCATCTCCTGGCATTAATAGCCGTGTGAAGGAGCGACGGGGGGAATGGTGGTTTGTGCGAAGGTACTCCTGGGGCGACGGGATGAAAGGATCAAACGGGCCCAGGCACACGTGGAGTTTTGGACCCCGTGACCTGCTGGGCTGCAGTCATGTACCATGGCGGTTCCGTGCAAAGCGAGGCCACCGAGATGTGACTATCACCGACAGGTCTTGGCGTGCCGTGTGGCATCGCTCTTGAAGACGAAGGCTCGGCCGCAGGTCCGGCATTGGAAGGGCTTCACGTTCTGGTGGGTGTTGAGGTGCCCCTCGTAATGACTCTTGTTCATGAAGCCCTTCTGGCACTGCTGGCAGAAGAAGCGGAAGTTGCCAGCGTGCATGCGCATGTGGTCGTAAAAGCCCGTATTGGTCCTGAATTGCCGGCCACACACGTAACAGTGCAGGTCTCCGGGGGTGCCGGGGGTGCCGGGGGTGCCGGGGGCCCCGAGGGTGTCGGGGGGCCCGAGGGTGCCGGGGGGCCCAAGGGTGCCGGGGGCCCCGACCCCCGGCCCCGTCCCCGCCCCCGCCGCAGCCGCAAGGCGCCACCCGTCGGACAGCGCCCTCTGTGGAAGAGACAGGAAACTGAACTCAGAAGCAAAATCATCGTCAGACAACTTCTCGCCTGGGTGTTGGTCTCGCCGCTGTGACGGGGTATAGGGGGGCGGAGGAAGCGGGGGGGGGGCTGTGCTATACAGCATTTCTGTATTTCTGTTGTTCCGGGATGTGAATCTCACTACAACGTGCGCGGTTTCTGGCAGGTACGTGTCTCTCAGTGAGCTGAACACACACTGTGACCTGTCGTCACAACAGGGGTGTCTGCGGGTCGCCATGTTGACTACACCGTTATTGACTACGCCGACTACGCTCTCAGCCTGCAGGATCACGGATAGTATTGGTGCCAACCCAAGGGAAGATTCCATATTCGATAAAAAATACGGGGCATATATCCCGTACGAACTTAACCAACATGTGCACTGCGAGGCGCAAAATGCCGAACTCTGCGGACATATATTGACAGCAGGTCACTGATAGCACATGTCACTATGGTCCTTTCGCCGGTCAATCGGACGAAGACTGCTGAGAAGACAAACACATGTCTCTTTATCGCCCAGCGAGTCAGCGACAGGTCTTGGCGTGCCGCGTGGCTTGGCTCTTGAAGACGAAGGCTCGGCCACAGGTCTGGCACTGGAAGGGCTTCACGTTCTGGTGAATGTTAAGGTGACCCTCGTAATGGGTCTTGTTCATGAAGCCCTTGTGGCACTGCTGGCAGAAGTAGCGGAAGTTGCCAGAATGCATGCGCATGTGGTCGCTGAAGCCGGCGACGGTGTGGAACGTCCGGTTACACACGTGACACCGAGTGTCCACCGGAGCCCCCTCCGCCGCAGGGGCGCCGCCGACAGCCACTCCGCCGCCGCCGCCGCCACCAACACCGCCACCACCGTCAGCGCCCGGAAGGCCCCAGCCCTCGGCCTGCCACGCCGGCCTCTGTGGAAGAGACAGCAAACCGCACTTGATCAGTAGCAGCCACGCTAGGCTTCAATCTCCGCCGGGTGAGGGCGCTAGTAGTCGCCGGTGAAGGTGTTTTTTTTATATTTGATTTGATTAGGCTTAAAACCCTGAAAGTATCAGCAGATATGAGCTTGTCGATAAGACAATTGTCAAAAGCCGGTGAAGGAGAGCCTCGGTTAAGAACCCCAGAACCTCAACTATAGACCGTGGAAAAGCCCCCGGGAAACACGTTGGTTAATTCATATAGGACATAGAACCTCTGGACTTCACATAGTGACAATGGGGATAAGGGTCAAGACAGACGATGTATGTCTCCAGAAGTAATCTCCTACTCGAAGCCAAGACGACAGGACATTTTTCTGCATAAACATACTATTTGCAGGTGGGGCTCGACCAGGCACCGGGCTGGACTAGCAGACCGTATAGCCGAGTATAGCATCCACTAGGCCCAGGGGGTAACGGCTAAAACACGCAGAGAGCGAGCAATTGAATATTTCAACTAGCCGTAAACCAGAAAACTAAGGTCGGTTTGATGGGTTTATCGTTTTCAGCGACTACACTAGCCATTCAGATAATAAGTTGTAGTTTAGGGAGTATGTATATGAAAGAATAAAAGAATTTGTACTTTATGCCATCCAATGCAAAACCGGTTGTAACGGAAACGATAGCTGACAGTGAGGAAATCGGACCAGAAGAAGAAAACAAATGCGGTGTTGATTCAAATTTTAATACACGGTAACAATTACAAGCAAGGTATAAACGAATCGAGTAGAACACTAGTTTCATCCAAACGGACTCTAGGCAAGACGCGTACTCCACATAAAGCCCACATCAGAGCCATGCCCCATCTGCTGACCCCTCAGAGCGCTCTGTCTTGACGAATAGTTCCCATCGGCCTCGTGGCCCACCTTCAGACAAGCCCTCGATGGCTTCCTCCACATTGAAATACATGGCTTCAGCCATTGAACGTGCGCACGTACTGCACTCCGATGAGCTGAAGCTTCACGGTGCCCACATTATGCCGCAAACATCGCATCCGTGAGGTCCTGGGGCCGTATTCATAATCCCCTCGAAAGTTACACACGACAAGCGCATTTTTGTCTTAGCATCAGCAGCTCGTTGCGGTGGTGCTCATGGTCTTCAATACAATTTTAGCACTTTTTTAATTCAGAAAATCCACTTCTTGTGTGACCACTTATGTATTTTGAACCCGATATTTGCTCGACAAATCTTCCACTTAACGCTAAGTCTAGTGGCGTAGCCTAAGTGGCGATTATGAATACGGCCCCTGATCCCCTCCGTGTATCCCATTCCGCATCCATCATAGCGCTATCTTCTGTTACTAGGCACCATCGCCGGATGGCATAACAAAGACCGCATTGGGTTCCCTCTGCTACTGAATGCCATCGCCGAATGCCATAACAAAGACCGCATTGGGTTCCCTCTGCTACTGAATACCATCGCCGAATGCCATAACAAAGATCGTCTCGGGCTCTCTCTCCTCATGGATACCATTGCCGGATGGCCTGACGGCATATCGGCCTCCATCCCGGGGCGGAGGCCGGTGGGACCCCGAGATGGACACCGTGGTGGCGTGGGTTCGCGGGCCTCACAGGACGTCCCCGCCAAGGCGCTGGGCCTCCTGCCTCTGGTGGCTGGCCAGGTGTAGCATGTAGTGGCCCTTGTTCATGAAGCCCTTCTGGCACTGGGTACATGTGTAGCGGAACTCGCCGCGGTGGTTGCGCATGTGGTCGCTGTAGCCGGTCGGCGAGCGGAACCACTTGAAGCAGATGGGGCACTGCTGCGACCCCTCGCCGTCCGCGGCCGGATACTTCCCTCGGCCCCGCGCCGCCGCGACGGCCGCGACGGCCGCCCCGTACCCGTACCCGCCACCAGCGACACTCTGCGGAGAGAGAGAGCGAGAGGTCAGTGCGGCCCCCTGTCAGTCACCACGTTCCGGAACAGGTTCACATACAAAAAATATATATATATATATCATTAATATGGAAGGTGGCGGTCTTGACACTTCGGTATTATCGCCCGGTCGGTCAGTTACCGTGGTAACCGTTTGTTAACCGCGGCTTCCCCTCGCATGATCGAAGTTCACGAATCAAGTACTGGCATGGGCAATAGGCTTTATGGCAAGAGTTAGCAGTCTCGCGACGCGCACTTCAATTGACTTCGCGAAATTAAAAGTGTCGTGCATGTTGTGGTGAGAGGCGAAAGCTTAGTAAAGGCTCAAGTCAATATTATCGGAAACAGATAGCTTAATTCTCTGAACGTCAGCTTGTATACGAGTCCTATTAGCGGAGCCGTGCCACCCACTGCGGAGAACATTGGATGGTCGGCCTCACGGTGACGGTACTGTCGCCGCTGCCATACCGCCCACTACCCTTAACTACCCTTCGTACAAGCATAAGGCAGTCGGCCTCACGGTGACGATTCTGTTGGCGCCGCTGCCATACCGCCCACTACTCTTAAGTCCCCTTCGTAGAGGCTCAAGTCCCCTGCGTAGAGGCACAGGACGCTTGGCCTCACTGCGACGATTCTGTTGGCGCCGCTGCCATACCGCCTACAACCCTCAAGTCCCCTTCGTCGCGGCATATGATGTTCGACCTCACTGTGACGATTCTGTTGGCGCCGCTGCCATACCGCCTACAACCCTCTGGTCCCCTTCGTCGCAGCATATGATGTTCGACCTCACTGTGACGATTCTGTTGGCGCCGCTGCCATACCGCCTACAACCCTCAAGTCCCCTTCGTCGCGGCATATGATGTTCGACCTCACTGGGACGATTCTGTTGGCGCCGCTACCATACCGCCCACCACCCTCTGGTCCCCTTCGTCTTGCACTTGGGCACAGGCCTCGGCGTGGAACGTGCGTTCGTGGCGCCTGGCCGTCGACTTCTCGGTGAAGGCCTTCTGGCAGAACTGGCAGTTGAACGGCCGCCTGTTCTCGTGCTTGTTCACGTGGGCCTGGTAGTGGGTCACCCTCATGAAGCCCTTGTCGCACAGCTCGCAGAAGTAGCGGAACTGACCGCTGTGCGAACGCATGTGGTCCGTGTACCCGCTCTTGGACTGAAAGCACCGACCACATTGCCGGCACTGAAGGGACTCCGCCAGGCCGGGGTCGCCGCCGGGTCTCCCTTCAGGCGTCCCTACGGCGGCGGCGGCGGCGGCTGAGTTGGACAAGGAGGTCCGATCCAGACTCGGGAGGCCTCTTCCCAGCCAGCTGGCGTGGACAGTGCGCGCCACCCTCTGCGGAGAACAAACAACACATAAACCCCGTATTGCAAAATTACATGTTCACAGGATTTTATTTCACAGAGACGCAAGCATAACTCAAGCAGGCGGCGCGGGATATACATACTTATCGCTACGACATGCACCACGCATTTAGAAGCATAAAGCGTAGGAAAACATCACATCTTGTTCGGTCAATCTGTAACACAAGATGTCGCGCAAGGCGGGTCATCTTTGATGCAATTATTCAGGTTTACATACTTTTCGGCCATTTTGTAATTCAAACTACCGTACAAGGCTTGATTCAGGGTATAATCGAAAACAAGTTGAAGGAAATGTAACGCAGCGTAATCCAGAAGTCACCCTGGGTCAGTTTTCGCATTCTTCGTGGGTATGAAAGTTAACCAAAATCAGACAATTGGGTTTCTTGACTCCAGAATCAAAAGCAAAACTAATACTGACACCGAACTACAAACTGCTCGTGTAGACGAAGCTGAACAAATACGGACACTTAACTAGTTTTTCGCCTGCTCTTGGATGCGAAAGCTGAACGGGTACTGGGTTACCCCTGGAGACAAAATAACCTGGGCAAACGCGGACACTCCTGCGGACTAACATAATACAGACACCAGCTAGCTGTACTCCACGACACAGAACACGTTGGGCGAATACAGACAACAGACTAGAGTTTCCGGCGACAGTCGCTCAAGACGACAAGGTAAAGTACGGACAGCGGGTCGTGTCGAGGCTGGGTCAGATCTAGCGGGGGCGGGATCAGATCCAGGAGGGGGTGGGGGGGGGCGGGGTTAGACCCAGTGGGGCGGGGGGCGGTGCCCCCCATCAGACGCCTCCGCGGTGGTCTGTGCATCCCGGTCGGCCGGCGGCCGCTCCGTTTGACAAGTCTTCTCGTGTCGCTTCAGGCAGAAGTTCACCGTGAAACCTTTATCACAAAAGCGGCAGCGAAACGGCCGCTTGTTCTCGTGTTTATTAACGTGGGCCTGGTAGTGGGTTAGCTTCATGAATCCCTTGTCACACAGGCGGCAGTAGTAGCGGAATTTGCCCGCGTGGGAGTACAAGTGATCCCGCAGGCCGCTCTTTGTGCCGAAGCGGCGCCCACACAAGGTACAGAAGAGATAACTCGACCCTCCGCCAGCGCCGGAGCCCACCTCCCCGGCACTTGGCTCGCCGGGGGGCGGCCAAGCGGAGGCAAACACCATGGGGTCCGCCACGGCGCCCTGCATAGAGAAAGCAAAAAAGAGAAGGCTAGTTGTAGTTTATTTATATCTTTCTCATACGCTGGACAGGATATACCCCATTTTCATGACAACGAAAAGACAAGTTACATAACGATCATAAGGTGGCCTATGCAACACATCACAAGATTCAACTGATCGCTTTCACACAATGACAAGTCTTGTGAACAGTGTTCCATCGAATACCTGCATCAATCGTGTATTATTCCAATAGTTCTGTAAGGAACAAAGAGACACATTGCTACACAATAAACGAAAGTACGAGATCATGGCCAGTCTATCATGACAAGGACACACGTCCATAATCAATCGAGAACAAAGGTCTATCACCAACAATCAAGGACACAGGTCTATAACCATTTAAGGACAAAAGGTATATAACCTTATAAGGACAAAGGTCTATAACCAACAATCAAGGACAAAGGCCCATAACCAATCAAGGGCGAAGGTCTAGAGCCAATCAAGATGGGAGCTGGGACAGGTTCTCGAGACCTAAAGTCTCGTCAGGCCGCCTGAGCCAGAGCTTGCAGGCAAACCCTTGCAACAACGACATATACACAGCCGAAACTTCTCGCGCGGGAACGTGAGCGATTGAAACTAACCGTTCCTTTAAAATCCGTGAAATTGCAACGAACCCCTTTGTGATAAGATGGTGTAACTGTCAGCCAAGCGGGGCAGGCCTGGGTGTGCAGCCCAGTCGGATCGAGAACGCTGAGCCACCAAAGCCACTTTCACGTCCGCCGTCTGTTGACAATCGCATCGACCAATGACATCCGTCTAATCGTTGCAGCGAGTCCCTAATAGACTTCAGACAGTGTTAATTAACTAAGAGGTGGACTATTCGTTCCACTTGAGCGAAACGGTTCAGGCTACATATGTGGACAGGATGGCCAAAATGGAAGGACAAGGAGCGCATAGGAAAAGGAGATGAAAAACATTTATCATAAGAGTCCGCCACAGTGCCCTGCATAAAGAGAGAAAGAAAACGAAAGCTAGGTGCAGAAGTCTTTGTTCTTATTGGTTTCTATATAATAAGACGATACGGGTGTGTGCCATTAGAGCCAACCGGAACCAATCGTTCCGAACTAGGACATCCGCAGCAAAACTATTGTTACGACAAGTCGCTCTGAGGCGACCCGTCAAGGTCGACTTTGGGACGGCACACCAGGGTTGTCTCATGGCGCGTCAGCGTGGACTTACAGGCGAAGCCTTTACGACAATAGCGACAGACGTACGGCTTAAGGTTCTCGTGCGCGTTCACGTGGGACTGATAGTGTGTGTGTTGAATAAATCCTTTGTCGCATATAAGGCAGCGGTATCGGAACCGGCCGTTGTGTGCCCGCATATGTTCGACAAACCCCCGGCGGTAGTGGTACAGACGGCCGCACAGCGGGCACGCCATAGGGGTGGGTAGCATAGCTGTGCCCGACGCTCGCGGCTGTGAGTTGGGCTGAGAGCCGGGCTGAGAGACGGGTTGAGAGACGGGCTGAGAGACGGCCTGGCTCGTCGAGCCACCGGCCACCGGGCCGCTCCCCGAAGGCGCCCCCTGCCGGGAGAAAAAAAATAAAACCTTATCAAGCGCAGCCTTGGATTGATCAAACATCGACCTTCCGCAACAAACCACAAAACCCATTTGGTGTATATTTGGGGAATGAGTTTATTCAAAACCGTGTCAGTATCGCATACACAGAATAAACTCATAAATGAACCCTTACATAATACACTCTCGTCGAATAAGTCACAAGGAATAACTAACCACCGTTCTACCCAATATATTTAGGACCCTCGTATAATACTGCTGTATGACGCTGACTCGGGACGTCGCACTCTGATATCTGGCCGTGACGGCACGCAAAACGATTTCTTCACATGGTCACTTTAACAATCTCTATGCAAATAGTATCTATCCTCAAATAAACTGCGCTAACACATACAGAACAGACGAATAACTACCACCGTCAAGAAACAGCACTAATCACCGGCAGCAATTGACGCATTGCAAGAGCGCGTGAACGGAATGCTTTAAGTCTCATTACATAACTGTTAAATAAATAGTCACTTGGGTGAGTTTGGCATCAGTTACAGACGGAACAGAGGCGAACCTACAGAACATCTATAGTTGCACTGGATCAGTAGGAAGCGGAAACAGATGGTACAGCAGGTAGTCTGGCCAAAATGTTCATCCAACACAAAATAAATTCACCAAGAAAGTCCGTTGCAGGTGTTTCAAATAATCGTCACATTAGCTACATCCGGGAAAAGAATGGAAGAGACAGTGCGGTCAAAGCTTTCGACCTTGGGCAAATGAAGAAGATTCCGTCGTTCCACAGAAGAAAGCGATTATGTCGTGGCTGGTACTGACTCACGCACGTCAGGTACCGACGACTCCGGAGTGTTGTGTCTCACACATCGCCGCTCGGCACAGCTTCTCGTGCCGAGTCATGTTAGACTTGACGGAGAAGGCCTTCCGGCAGTGCTGGCACTCGAACGGCTTCCGGTTGGCGTGGCTGTCCACGTGCGAGCGATAATGGACGACGTTCATGAAGCCCTTGGAGCAGATGGCACAGAAGTAGCGGAACTGGCCGCTGTGGTAGCGCTGGTGTTCCAGGTAGCCGCCCTTCGTCGTGAAGCCCCGTCCGCAGTGAGCGCACTGGAACTGCATCGCGGCCCCAGACCTCGCGCGAGGGGAAAATCCGGGCGCCATGGCGCCGGAGGGCTGGTGTACCACCGCTGGGTGGGTGGGCCCACAACGGTCCAAGGAAACGTTCTGGAAGAGAAATAAGTCCCGGCTTAAAACATTTTGCTCACTCTTTGGCGTCCACATGTCAGTTGTCGTCCCACTGTCCGATAACACCACATACAATACACGCATGAATTCGCGCAAGATACCACTGTGCAAGTGTTTGCCAAGGATACTCCCAACAGTTAAGGGTCCCCTCATTACTGTCACTATTCCTCGAGATCCTTCCTGCGTAACGGATCTGGTTATCACGATCCAGGCAAGGATGACGAAACATAAACTTCACAATAGCACGTCTCGTCACACGCATGGGTAACTTAAGCAATACAAAGACAATGTGTGGTTGCTATGAGGCGCCGCTAAGGCACTCACTTCCGTCTATCACCAGGCCTGCTGTTAGTAACGCCATGAGTCGGGAGTCGGCACTTTCCGCGGCCTCACGCCATAGGTGGTCATTTGGCGTTGGGTTGGGCACTTTTCGCGGCCTCACGCCATAGGTGGTAATTCGGCGTTGGGTTCGGCACTTTCCGCGGCCTCACGCCATAGGTGGTCATTCTGCGTTGGGTTCGGCACTTTCCGCGGCCTCACGCCATAGGTGGTCATTCGGCGTTGGGTTCGGCACTTTCCGCGGAATAACGCCATAGGTGGTCATTCGGTGTTGGGTTCGGCACTTTCCGCGGCCTCACGCCATAGGTGGTCATTCGGCGTTGGGTTTGGCACTTTCCGCGGCCTCACAAGCCGCTGGACCTGACGCCGTGGTCACTTTACGCGGCAGCATTTCGCAATTTGCGTCGTCTCTCTGGGAAAATTGTGTATTTTCTCAATGACCTGAGCTGACACATACACACATTAAAGGTGCCGAAAAAGGGAGGCCGGCTTAACAGAAGTATGTTAGGCATATAAACTTCTGTAGACGTTACTGGCTTCTTTTCAGAACAGACAATCCGTCAACAAACTACACTAGTCACCGACAGCAATTGACGCATTGCAAGAGCGCGTGAACGAAAGGCTCTAAGTCTCATTACATAACTGTAGAATAAAAAGAGTTGCAGGCGGAGAGAGGCGAAACTGAGATTCTGGTGAACATTTTAGGAATACGAGTGAGCAACCTGCAGAACATCTATAGTTGCACTAGATCAGTATGAAGCGGAAACAGATGGTACAGCAGCTAGTCTGGCCAAAATGTTCATCCAACACAAATTCACACAAAAAATCCGTTGCAGAGGTTTCAAATAATTGTCACATTAGCAACATCCGGGAAAAAGATAGAACTGACACTTTGGTCAGAGCTTTTGACCTTGGGCAATATCAACATTCCTATGTCACTCATTCTCAAGAACCTTTTCCTGGGTAATGGCTCTGGTTATGATGTCCGCGGCCTCACAAGGAAGGCGATCACAAGCCGCTAGGGCCGACGCCGTCCGCGGCCCCACATCCTCTTGGACCGCCGCTCGCCGCAGCCTGGCAGGTGCGCGCGTGGCGCGTGGCGTTAGACTTGACAGAGAAGCCCCTGTTGCAATACTGGCAGAGGAAGGGCCTCTTGTTCTCGTGGCTGTTCTGGTGTGACTCGTAGTGCGTGATTTTCATGAAGCCCTTGTGGCAGATCAAACAGAAGTAGCGATAGTGTCCCGTGTGGGTCCGCATGTGCTCACTCAGGCCGCCGCGCGTGTTAAAGCCGCGCCCGCACAACGGGCAGGACAGGGGGTCGGTCGGCGGCGTGACAACGCCAAGCCCCTCCGGATCCTCCGACCTGAGGGGCGGGTAGCGCGGTGTAACAGGCGCGCCTACCGGCGGCCCGAACGGCGGCCCGAACGGCGGCCCGAGCGACGGCCCATCACGAGCGCCGCCCATCACGAGCGCCCCCTGCGGAAGAAAAGAGAACAAAGGCTTTTTCACTCAGTTTCTTTGTTTATCACAAGCACGATCGCACCAGTCGCAATGACAAACAAATGGGTCAATAAAAAGTCATGACAGCAACCCGTAACATTGGGTAAAAGCTCCGGAAATGTATTCACTGTATTCATTGGATGTCGAGCGCGTGACAATGGCCATATCACGTGCCGGTCTAGCTGGCTAACAACTGTGCCACCTCCCTCACGCCCACAAAGCCGCACCTTAACTAACAACTGGTTCTATGCGGTATGTGCATGGTCGAAATAAAATAATATATTTAGTAACTTTACCGCGGGGTAAATACACCAATATCGAGAATAACGCCTATCGAAGTAATGTGATGCATCAGGCGATCAAACCAATGCCAGCCACTGGCAGACAGACGCAGAGGCCCCCATATAGCCCCCACCAAGCCAAAACAAGCCTTGAGAACCTACTGTAGATGCAGAGACCATTATATATATTAGCAGGAACTCCTCGCGAACGCTAGAATCCTATATCCCTATCGCAACAACCAATTTCTCTGGCTTATGGTTTCCAGCAGGTTGATTGATGAGAAGTCACTTATTCCCTAGCAATGATACGTCGAATTGCTCGCTATGGTGAGCAGACAGGACGTGGCGCTGGTAGTGGCACTTCCTAGCGAAGGCACTCGGGCAGACTGGGCAAGCGTAAGGCTTCTTGTTCTCGTGCTTGTTCATGTGGCCCTCGAAGTGCCCGCTGCTCATGAAGCCCTGGTTACAGATGGGGCACTGGAAGCGAAACTGGCCGCTGTGGCTCCGCATGTGGTATCGGAACCCAGTGCCCGTGCTGTATGCCTTGCCGCACAGGTTGCATTGTACCTTGGGGACGGCCACCGCTTGTAAAGGGGGCACATGCCTGGCCGCCCCAGGCCCGACGTCGCGGGAGACTTCAACGACCGGAGCCAGCTAGAAGTCAAAGAAAAATACCAAGACAGACATTACCAAAGCGCCGCATTTTAATCCCCCGGGAATCAGTTCTTGGTGAGACGAAGATCAGTTTACAATGAAGACCGGTGAATATAAATGTATCTAGTGAAATGAAGCCATCGTTCTACAAAGGTTAAATGATCCTTCCCCTACCAATCTACCTCTTTCAATGGTATACTGGCTAGTTTGTACTGAAGAAAAAAAATATATCTAAATTTGTGTTTAAGGCCACTTTTCTGCGCACACGTCATTTTCAACTGTCAGGGACATAACGTCTGTTGGGTGAGTTCGGCATCAGGCACGACCGAGATTCGGCTTAAAATTTCAGGACTAGGCATGAATAATTTTCAGATAATAGTTGCACGGTATTCACATCAGTAGGAAGCGGGAAATAGATGGCACAACAAGTATTCTGATAAAACTATAAATTAAAACCCTAGATTATTCGTCAAAAGAAAGGTCAATTAATTGCCACATCAGCAACATCCGGAAAAAGAACCGAGACCAAGATTCTCAAACTCAAAGACGTTTCTTGCACAGCGTCTCTTGCCGAGTCATGTTAAACTGGACGTAGAAGGCCTTTCGGCAATCAAACAGCTTCTGGTTAAGCGTGGCTCTTCATATGCGAGCGATAATGGAGGACACTGGTGTAGCCCTTGGAGCAGATGTCGCAGAAGTAGCGAAATTGGTGGCCGGTGTGAGAGCGCTGGTGTTCGTTGCAGGCGCTGGTCGTGGCGAACGCACTCTGACAAACTGGGCACGCGTAAGGTTTCTTGTTCTGGTGCTTGTTCATGTGGCCATCGAAGTGGACGTTGTTCATGAAGCCCTTGTTACAGATGGGGCACTGGAATCGGAACTGGCCGTTGTGGCGCCGCATATGGTCTCGGTACCCAGTGCCGCTCGTGAATGCCTTGCCGCACAGGTTGCATTGTAGTTTAGCGACGGGCCCCGCTTGCCCAGGCGGGGCTTGCCAAGGCGGGCCTTGCCAAGGCGGCCCCTGCCCATACGCCCCTGGCCCGTCATCACGGGGAACTTCAACGGCCGCGTGGGATGACACGACCGGAGCCAGCTATAAGTGAATGAAAAATACCAAAAAAGGCGTTACCAAAGGGTCTCATTTAATCCCCCGGGATTCGTTTCATGGGGAGACCAAGCTCGGTTTATAATGAAGACCTGTGATGAAAAATGAAGACCACCTCAGCAGATAAATATGACTTTGTCCCGCATACGATCATTGCCAAACCCATCCAACCGTCCTGGCTAATTTGTGTTGCAGTAAAACATACCTAAAATGTGTTTAAGGCCACTTTTGCTCTGACACAAAGCTTCATAGTTCTATAACTTTCAAGTATATAACAGCTTGTGGGTGAGTTTGGCATCAGGCCTTGACAGAGATCAGACTGAGACTCGGCACAAAATCTCAGGCTCAGGAATAATTAGTCTGCAGTGTGGTGTCGCAACACCATCAGGCGGCAAATAGATGGGACAAGTATTCTGATAACTGTTCATCACAACAAATTCTCAATCCCCAAAATAAAATCCATTGCATGTGTTGCAAATAATTTTTCACATTAGTAGCAGCCGTACCTTTGAGGGCAAGAATTTATTTATTTCTGACAAAGCAGGTTTCACAGAACAACATCGCCTTTTAGCAAACATTTCTCTGTGTACTCATCTCCCCAATGATGAATATTGACAGCAATCGCGTGATCATCCATAGCTGTCCCATGTACATAATACACCCGTCCGCGCAGCATCAATATGGAAAGACCATCCATCACCAACAATACTGCTAAATAGTGACCAGACGGTTAAAATCCTCCTGGTTATTGACTGAAAGACTCGGATGGAAGGAGGTAGCCGTTGCCGGCCATTTAACCCCGCTAGCTCGGCGCTTCTGGGGCTGTCTCCACGACTGGCGTCCCGTGCAGTCCGTGCACACAGCGCAGATGTTGCTGGGCATTGGTCTTCACGGCGAAGGCCTTGTGGCACACGTGGCATTTGTAAGGCTTGCGGTTCTCGTGGTTATTCATATGGCCCTCGAAATGGCCTTTCTTCATGAAGCCCTTATTGCAGAGCCGGCACATGAAGCGGTACTGGCCAGTGTGGTTGCGCATGTGGTCGTAGAAGCCAGATTGGCTGGAGCACTGCCTGCCACACACGCCGCACTCGAACTGAGAGGCGGCGCCACTCTCACAGCCAGAGTCGACCGGGCGGGCACCACCAGCCTGACCCACCTCTCGCACGGCCAACCACGCCTGCAGAAAGACAAGCAAAAGCCCTGAGTTAGCAATAGCCGTATGCTCAAGAACACCAATTTCATTGTTTGTAAACAATATCCCAAAGCAACTGCAGTAAGTATGTTGGTCTGGTGATGGTTAAGAAGGAATCGAAAAGCCAGCCGAACGAAGCCAAACGGTTTATTTATTAACACAATAAGTACACAGCCTTAACTTCAATCAAAACCGGTAACGCTCGTTCAACTCAACTCTAGTAGCAACTATGTGTATTAAAGTAAATCCACATTGGTAGCCACTAACTGAATATCCAGTAAGTCTTGCAAAAGAAGTCAGGGAGATGGGAATGCGCTCGTGTTTAAGCCCATCAGTACACATAATCATCCCTGGTTCCGACGAATGCTCTTCACTATAGAATTGAAGAGGCAGACCACAGGAAATACGGTCCGACTTTCGAAGTGTCTTAGCTCTCCAAACGCTTTAGCGATCACATCAACAGACACAGTGAATGAAACCAAACGACTCCAGAATGTATCTTTGTGTGTTGGAACGTGTGACTAGCCGCGTCCTGTTCTTCATATTTCATTGGCCAATCCACCAGTCCTGTCAAGTCCGGCCAAATAAGACGGCGACAGTGATGAGAATTCACAGAGTTGTCAACACGCCCTTGCCCCCCACAACGTTATGGCAGATCCTCATATGCCTTTGCGCGTTAGGCTTCTGCCCGAAACTACGTTGGCATATGCTGCAAACATAGGGCTTTCGATTGTCATGTTTATTCACGTGACCTTCCATATGGTTCCTGTACATGAAACCCTTGTTGCAGTAAGGGCAGTAAAAGCGATAACGCCCTTCCATGATGCGCAAATGGGCATAGTAAACCCCAGACTTGCGACAGTCTGCCCCACAGACACCACACTGATATTCGTCGTAGGGTCCCGGTTTCGCTGCGGGTTGGGCTCCATGTAGAATCTGGGGAAGACAGGAAGGAGATGATTCCGTTAACGGCTTTCTCATCACGAAAGACCGGTTGCTCGCAACAGACGCATAGTGTCGAAACAGGAGGCTGGCTGTTGGTTGGTTGCAAGATAACTTTCTAGCTGTGGTAATCGTATGCGGGCGGACACTGTTGACCTAACCATGGAAATTAAACCATTTAATTTCACAGCAGATGAGCTATTCGAATTGACGCAAGTCGGTTAAAAGTATAGGTCTTTACTTCACCATGATAAATCGCACTCGCAAGGATTGTGCGGTCAGTAATTCCCGAGATGCATCACGTAAAACTGAAACACGCCAGTGGTGCCACTGTAAGAAGCCACCACGGACAACCTAGTCAGTCAAATCGCACTCGGTTCCAGTCGTAAATCAGCTGCCGCGTTCGTTCGGTGGCAACGTATAAATGGCGACCTCTCCTGGTCTCAAGACGTTAAGCAGTTCGTCTTCTCCGACGTCTTCTCCGAGTTCAGTCCCGCGAGAATGTTTCTTTGTGTGTTGGAACGCATCATTGGACGAGTCATGCTCTTCATATTTCATTGGCCAATCCACCAGTCCTATCAAGTCCGGCCAAATAAGACGGCGACAGTGATGAGAACTCACACAGTTGTCAACACGCCCTTGCCCCCCACAATATTATGGCAGATCCGCATATGTGTTTGCGCGTTAGGCTTCTGCCCGAAACTACGGTGGCATATGCTGCAAACATAGGGCTTTCGATTGTCATGTTTATTCACGTGACCTTCCATATGGTTCCTGTACATGAAACCCTTGTTGCAGTAAGGGCAGTAATAGCGATACCGCCCTTCCATGATGCGCAAATGGGCATAGTAAACACTAGACTTGCGACAGTCTGCCCGACAGACACCACACTGATATTCGTCGCAGGTTCTCGGTTTCGCTGCGGGGTGGGCTCCACGTAGAATCTGAGGAAGACAGGAAGGAGATTGTTCCGTTAATGGTTTTCTCACCACCAGAGATAGGGTTGCGCGCTACAGCGGCAGAGTGTCGCAACAATGCTTCCTATTTGAAGTTAACTTTCTAGCTGTGGTAGGCCTATGCGAGCTGACACGATGGACCTAACGATGGAAACTGAACCACTTAATTCCAGAGAAAAAAAGTTTGCCGAGACGCGCTATTTGGATTACTCCTTGAGGCCAGGCGGTTAAAAGTATAAAAGTATATATGTCCTTAAAGTACTGACCTCTTATCTAGATTTCAATCGATAAGATTAAAATAGTGGGTGGTGATGAAACTTAGTCACGCAAATCGTGCTCAGGTTCCGGGCATAAATCAGCTGCCGCGTTTGCTCGGTGGCAACGTATAAATGGCGACCTCTCCTGGTCTCAAGACGCTAGCAGTTCGTCTTCTCCGACGTCTTCTCCGAGTTCAATTCCGCGAGGGCTTCCGATGCCATGGCCATCGACGGGGAATTGCACACTTTGGAGTGCTGCACCATGTTGCACTTGAGCGTGAAGCCTCGGCGGCAATGGGGGCAGGAGAAGGGCGTTCGGTTGTCGTGCCTGTTCATGTGCCCCTCATAATGGGACCGGTTCATGAAGCCCTTGTGGCAGCGGTCACACACGTAGCGGTACTTCCCAGAGTGCTGCTTCATGTGGTCCTGAAAACCCGTCTTAGTGACGAACACGCGCTGGCAGAACTCGCAGTACATCGGCGGCGCATGCGCACCGATCCCTTCTTCACCGGCGCCCAGCGGGAGCCCGGCCACCCGGCTACGCCACGCGGGGGATTCTGGGAATGATGACGTCATCCACTGGTGCCCAGACTTCCCGGGGTCAAACCAAGCTCTCTGGGAAAGACAAACAGAAGAGACGCCCATGTAGTCGGGAAAGTTACGCCCTAGTCCCGGATTAACACACCAAAGTCTTTTCATCACGATCCCAGGGAACAAAAACTGGAATCGTAATCACTGCCTTGAACCAACGAAACAGATAAAGTACCCATGTTGTGACTACACCTCGAAGATGGTAATTACGTAAGTGACGGATCCATCAACAGCAGAAACCTGGAAACGAATCACCGATTCAAGCCCTCAAGCCACATTCACCACAAGAGATGGACAATTTTCACAGACTCCTCCTGGAGCAAATAGCCTCCTTTTTTTTTTCAGTAATAGCCTCTCATTTCCCCAAAAGTCGTTTTTTGTCGCCGTTCAGATTTGTCAATTTAATGTGAACACTGAGTCAAAAGAGTAGAATAGCCTATTGAATCTTTAAAAGTACACAAAATGTTTTTCCCCGGCATCATTTCTTTTCAAAGAAACTGAGAATCATGTCGAGTGTCCTAGGGGTAAAATGGCATTAGAGCTATTGCCTGACCAGGACTTGCTGCAGGTTTTCTATCAAGCCATATTGTCACGTGAAAAAAAATCTAAGCCCCAAAAACTAGCCCTTTATGTCTAAACATGGAGATCAGAAACCAAGCCCACGTACATTTGTCTCTTCCATTTCGCAGATAAGGCGGCAAGCGTTGCGCCCGCACATCAATAGGCCAGTTGTGAAGAGGCATCAATAAACTGCGTCATACATGTTTCCTTGTGACAGTCGCATGAATCACCAACGGCACGGTATCGTCGTTACCTGCAGGGCCGGTGCATATCTTCGGCCGCACGGCCTCTTTGTTAACAACCACGTGTGTCCAAAGGTTATAGCACAGCACAACAATGCTCGCTTTGTCAGCTTTCCTTGTGTTCTTTCGCACAACAGTATCTTCCCAAGCGGTATATCTCATAGGTATGAACAAGGCGAGACAAAACAAGGGCAAAATATAACAGAACTGTTCGGCAAGTCTATCTCTGGTCTATGTCTACTGCACGGTCATTCAGACGTCACTGGGGGCGCCCACCACGTGACCACGGAGCCGCACATCCCCACGGAACGGAGGCCGTTCTGCAGACATGTGCTACAAGCGTCGACTACAACACGTGTGTCAGCAAGCTGACAAAGCAATATTCTCCTTCAGTGTATGTTGTGCGGCCGACATCAACCACTGGCCAACTGAAGCCTCCACGCAATCGGCACATGTCAAAGAACATAGACAGGAGGCTGAAACTGGCAGTCTTTCTATCATGTAGTGTCCATGGTACTGCCAATATGTACAAAATATCGACACGGCGTCCTGACAGTGTAGGGATCCCGCTCAAACCAAAACCAAATGCAGAATGTTAACACCCCTAAAGATTTCAATGGAGGGGGTATTCAAATTGTTTCTTACTCTCGAAACTTGTCAACTCTCCCCGCACTACCTTAACAAACCGTAAATTATCAGCTCTAAAAGTAACTTAACATTTGTACAAACCCTAACATTCGACGAACCAGAGCATATATGAAATTATCCTATCACCTTAATACATGAACACAAACTTACCTGCTTTCGTATCAAGTTATGGCACACCAGTCTATCACTTAAGATAGATTTTAGAATGTATCATTGCAATTTTTGGTCGCAACTCAATATAGGTTTAAATGTCCTTAAAGTAGTGACCTCTTCCCAAGAATACAATATATAAGAATAAAATAATTTGCGTTAATGAAACTGGTTGCACAGCAATTGGGTCAAATCGGTTATATTTCATGAATAAAAATCTTGGTGTGCCATCTCCCAATAACAGTAACATCACATTGCAAAAGACAAAGGAATACTGCAGACTCTTAATGCCAATATGCATAAAATAGGCCTAATTACTCATCAAAAATGCCAAAATGTAAGGTCAATTTGCAAAAAGTTTTGAACTTTTAATATAAACCTGCAGTAATCCACATTAACCACATGTCATAAAACTAGGTTAGTTAATCAATACATGTAAATAATACGAACATGGATTACTTATAAGATGTCAGTGTCACGTGTGATTTGTGTTAAGTGCGTTGTTTTTGGTCCACCCTGGCTTCTCGTTCCTGGTGATATACCCAGATTTATTATATAGACGAGCAAAATCAATATTTGAACTTAAACTTAGACAAATGCAGTATTCCCCACAAGTGAGATTTTATTACCAGCAACTTCATACAATATCTGTACATTGATAAGCACAATCGCGATCAAAACATTAAAAACTAAAAGTTTTAAAAGAAATAAACTGTCGAACAATTACAGGTTGTATACCCTTTTAAATACTATTTTCTTCAAATAACATTTCTTAAGCCGTTCCTTAATATTGCCATTCCAGCACGCATGGTAGCTTACTTTTGACAAAAAAACAAACAAAAATCCAATACTATATATAACCAATTCGCGAACTCCTTGATGCGAAGATATTAAAGATTACATTCTTATAACGGTAATCAGCACGAACCAAATGGTCCTGTTTTATTAACCCCAATTACGGCACTGATTACATTGATTATTTATTGAAGCAAGGTCGCACAAGACTTTAAAATTGGCTTTGATAAAAGGTTAGTCTTGATAAAAAAAACGTTAACTATTTCTTGTCAATTACAAAGCTGGACACGGCATTATGTTCCTCTGTAACGACGCCATAGCACATATACTCCAGAGATAGGCAGTCTCTGGCTACAAGTAATTGGGGGAATCTGCAAGCAGGCGTCCTTTCATATACGTCCTGGCGTCGTGACACTTGTCGTTGACCAACTTGCTGATCATGGTGGCTGGCATAATGGTATCGTACACCATCTCGGTTCTCGCTATATAAAATAAAAATAAAAAATAAAAATGTTAATGACCAATTTTTCTAAAGGCCACAAACGTAAAAAGCCAACTTAAGAAAACGGCGACTGTAGCCGCTAGGTCAGTGTTAACTGTAAGATACATATAATAAATATTATCCGACTACAGTTAAAAGAGTTCTCACATGCTTACCTACCCTCCTTCGAAATTATGAGTATGGTTTCCTACATATACACACTTTCCCAAAGTAATTTCTTACACAGGCATGCAAAAGTTAATTTAACTGTGATCAAGCATCAATTTGTCAAGAGGGCGAGGAGTTTGAGGATACCCCGCATTGCAATAACGTTTACATTCAGCATATGGAGAGCACTGTTTATATTTACCGACTATGGCATCAACAACAGCCCGGTCGATTGGCCTGTGGCTGCGCTTGCCGAGGTAACTGCCCTGGGCAAGCTGTTCTCGCTTGAAGTACAGAGACAGAAGCTCTTTGACATAGGCTCCAATATTCTTGTTGTTGTCTGCCCGTACAATGTGGTGAGGGTACAGCATGACGCTACTGCCAGGCGCTAACGGTACAGGGGTCCCTTCAAATGTCTGCCGAAGAGAACCTTGAGATTAAAACACATCAACTCCAAAAAAGACTAAGAGGAACTTTAACATAAAAATGACCCATAAAGGTTCAAGTGAACACAACACAGCACCAAAACGATATTGTATAATCAAAGTATGTTAACAGCGTAAAAGTTGTGATCAGCCCTGAAGAGATGGACCATCGGACTATCTTTTACCGAGACCATTTAGCCATGCTAAATTCACCATGCTACACAAATTAGTCACCAGGTACTTAACCCCACAGTGCCACATTACATAGATTCCAAATTTTCTATAATATTCAACATTGCATGTGAGAAATTTAAAAAATGTAATAAATATCACAGATCATCCTCACCTGAGTTTCACATATCCAGGGCCACTTGCAGATTTCTCCAGTGGAGGGTAAGGGTCGTGTAAGAGCTGGTATGGGAGGTGGCTGTAGCTTCATCTGCAGAGGGGCCACAAGGAGGCCAGCTGTACTGGCTGCTTCAAGCAGTCCACTTTATATATGACCCCCCTTCTACACTGATTAAATTTATCTTGTATTCCATTGTCTTTTTTTACATAATTTCAAGTCCATAACTACTTGTACAGTAATAGCTCCTATTTGCGCATACCAGTTTAACAATCCAAAGTTATATTACAGCATGCTTCACAAGTTTTTCTGTTTCTTTATAAGACCCAAGCCACTTGAATCACATCCAACTGCGGTTTGGCAGTCAACTAATACAATGATATATTCTTCATATGTAAAGCAATATTAGATATTGACCAAACAGCTGCATTCAGTACTAACATTAAACTGGGTAATATGCATAAAGTGCTAAATTTGTTTTCATTATAGTTAATTACTAACATCTCACTTAATGAAAACACTGCATTTCTTGGAAAAGAACATTTACAGAGCAAAACAAAAGATGGTTTCCACCAATGTAAAATCACTAGATTGAGTGCCCAGGGTGGTGTTTTATAAAGTTGTCAAAACATGTGCCAGTTTTATTTCATTGGCCAACAAGCCATACCTGCCAGTTTTTAAAATCTTTTATGCATCATCAGTTATGGATTTTGAGAGTGTATTTTCACTGTAGGGTAGCCAATAAGAATTTTTTGTTTGTTTGTCATTGTCAAGTGTATATATAAAATAGATACGATACATTAGCAACATAGGGATGTTCATAATATGTGTCTATGCATCCAAAGCCTAGTTGACAGTTGTTTTAACTATATAACATGTTTAATTAATATAAATGTTGATATTATTTTGAAAACTTTATGTTGAAATAAGTTACATGGAAACCATATGGTAGTCATACCGACCACAATGAACAATGCCACACTTTATAGAACATCCATACTGAGCTATCATAAGCTAAAAAAACAATGGATTTGTCTTAGTAGAAAAATGCAGACTTCATCTTTTTGTCATTGAAGAAAAACTCCAAACAGAATTAGAAACATTAAGACATATATAGATTACTTAATAAGTTTTATATTTTGTTTTAATTGACATCCAAATAGCGAAAGCCAGCATTTTCCCTTGTAATATCATGCCTTGAGTTGCCTTAAGTGACCAGTTCTAAACAAGATGGATATTTATTTGGAGCTTGTGTGCATTGTGTACGAAACAGAAACTAGAGGCACAAACCTGTTGTCTTCGCAAATAAAATTGTGCGAAGGATTTACCACAGATGTGAGCATCTAGTTTATTTTGACATGTATTTATGCATTTGTAAAGAACAGGTCACCCTTGCATAATAATCATGGTAGTCTTCAATCACCCTTTCTAAGGAAGACCTTTTGGCCATAATCTTTATTCCAAAACCATATTTCTCCTACAATTTTAAACTCAAGGCATGATGAATAGCATTTATCTTGAAAACAATCACTGTAAAAAGTAAGAAAACAATTAACCAACCTGTTGTTGATCGAGGAAATCTCCCTGAGCCGAATTTGAGGTTAAGGTTGAGGTACGAGAATTGCCAGCTTGCTGATGCTCTGTCCATAATGCTTGGTTTGCCTGAGATGGAACAGGAACTAACGCCCCACTCTGCAGTACACTCTGCAAGTCTATGTCTTCACTTTGCGGCCCTGTATCACCATGCATGCCAGAGAGAGGTCCCTCTTGAGCACAACTATCTCCTGTCCAATCATCGATCTCCTCTTTTATCACAATGGTGTCTTTGGAATCTGACTCATCACGTTCCTTCTTTGGCATTGTGGCAAATCGCTTTGCAGGTGGCATATCTGACTGAGAACTGGACTCATCTTGGGCACCTCCTAAACTAGACAGATCCCAGGTATCTTCCTCTCCACCCCCCCCAGAATCACGTTCTGCATCATCCTGAGAATTGTTAAAATTCCGATGCCGTTTCCTTCTGCGTGAGTTGGTCAGTGGAGCTGCAGATTCTTCACCATGCTCCACAACAATTTCATCAAGTTCTGGAGAGTCTGGACAAGGGGACTTTATTGTTTCGTTGATCGAAACGAGGAAGACATCGTCTTTGTCAAGTGTGATCCCGATGAGGGCCTCTACGCAGAACTCAGCATTGTATGCCAGCCCATTTTTACACAGCAAGGTGATAGTATCCTTGAGAAGAGCCCTAATTTTCTCTTGATCAGCTTTTACAACCATCTTGCGGTCTTTCGTTCTGTAATAATATAAATATATAATATAAATAAGAGTACAACATGATATATCAAATACCATCTTTAATCTAAAATTGTTACATTTTAAAGTCGGATTAGTGCAAGAATTATTTTTTCTTATCACTTAGTTATCATCAGTGAGTTCAGACTATCACATGCTATTCCTTAACTTTATACTTAGTTTTCTTAACTTCTTAAATATTAGGTGCAAGTTAGATTGTAGATATTATAATTGGAATTAATTAAAAAGATTTTGCTTTTAACCAAGTTTTGCTTAATATTGCTGAAGAAAGACATTTCAAATGATATGTTCCACTTTTCCAACATGATCTCAGTTGAACCAACAATACGATGACAAGATGTACGACCTCCAAATACTGACAAGAAATGTCACTTGCTGTATAAAATAACATGGCACCTGATGCAGGGTTAAGATAATATTGAATATCAGACAACTCGACCCACAACCAAGTCACTTCAAAGTTCCCAGAATGAACATTCAGTTTTGGCACGTTCTGAGGCTTGCCCCCGTTCACAAAGCACCACATTTCTTCCCACTGTCGATAATTTACATATGGTAAATGATGTCAATAGGAGGTCTGCAAGGTGTGCCCTTTCAATGACTGCATTCTGCTCATTCCAGCCGTCAAATCTCATTCATATGTACTTGCATCTGTTTCGGAGGATTCTGCGCAGTATGCCAAGCGCTTCATACTCATGATTCTCTCTATATACAGTGGTACCTGCATTATATGGTCCCTTCAATATAAGACTACTATGTCTGTAATCCAGTCTTTTTGCTGTGTACAAATCACTTTTACATGTCAAAGCCCCTTTATTATGTGACTCCCTGGCTAATGTGACTTATGACAGACGTTTCAGCTCATTATACGACAGGCACACAATTCAATCCCTTTGTTAACTTTCTACGTGGCAGCTCGGCTAGGCATTCAACTCTAAACAAATAATACATTGCACTAAACTGACTAGTTGTTAATGAGCAGACACCTAAGTAGGCATCAGTGTTATTCACACCTTTTGTATATGTCTGATATAAGTAGGGCTGTCTAAGTATTTGAGTCAATACACATACACATTAGTGGGGAAAGGATCCAGAGCTGTATCAAAGATACTGAAGCTGTATTCTAGTGCCATTTGAGTGTGTAATGATACTTGAATAATAAAAAAAATAGCTTAAAGCACGTGTCCAACCTAATTTAATCGCGATCTGCACCAAAAGTTTACATCTTACTATTTAATTAGCGAGTGTTAGCGCTTCGTTTCAGCCGACTGGTAAGGAGAAAATAATTAAGGCAACCCGTCCCCAGCAATGTCAAGCAGAGCGCCATTTTGCTGGGAGCAGTGACGCATATTGTGACTATTCATATGGCCCTGCCTTACGTTTTAACTCGCGGAGGGAGAGATCAGGGCCGCGATTTACAGATGAACAGCGGCAGTTCCATGCCGCGCAGTAGCGCAAGATCTTAGCGTTTCATGGAAAAGTACCGTCCAAACAAATTGATATATGTCTTGCGACGATTGACTCTGCAACAATGCCATGATTGGAGTTAGAATCGCAGGTATTTATATTAACGATTATCACACGCTCTTGTTTTGCTCACACAATAGGCGTAACTTCCGGTTTGAATAAATTAGAGTATCACCTCCTGATTGGTCAATCCCAGACACGCCTTTCAAAAAGGACTGTCGCCTGGGTAGGCGGCGAAATCGTGCCTGGCGGTAACTTCTAAATTTTGTTGTGAGCAACAGATAGAACTAAAAATTTTATAATTTGGAGGATAGATAATTGGGTATTATAGGAATCGGTAAAGCAGCGTTAGATGCCAGGCTGGCGGTTCCCTTTAAATAGGCAGCTCATTCATGCATCAAATTTAAAAATAAAAATATATAATTATCATTACTGAACCAGTTAATCTGAGAGTTTTTAGTGAGACACAATAGTCCATACTGCTAGTTGTCATTTTGGGTATCAAAAATGGTGAGAAGCAGACATTACAAGAGGTATTGCTTGTTCTTTCTTGGGGCTCGGGATACTTTTCCGCTTCTCCAAGACAAGTGATTTTACCTGTCAGACAAGTGATTGCCAGACAAGTACAAGAGTTTTTTTTGTCGGCTTTAACTGGTTCATCATCAATATTACTCAGTCTCATTTATTGATCTGTAAGTGTAATAATTGCGAACGAATTCTTATGATATGACAATTGCGCATTATTGATTCCACGTAGACAGATGATAAAAACTAATGTATTACACCTCATAGCATGGATAAACCACGAGCACTCGAATCAGTACGCTCCTATCTATATATAATAACAGAGTATGCAACTTCTCAGAGAGGCCTGACAAACATTGGCTATTTTAATATATACCAGTGTTGTCAGGCATTTAAAAATAAAAACAAACAAAGCATTAGCACTAAGTCTTACCTTTGACACCAAAAAAGGGTGAATGGACCTTGATTAAACTAAGAAATGGGGTAAAAACATCCAAATTGACAAATATACACAGCCTCAGTCGCCATTTGCACCTCATGACGAATGCGCATTAGCTAACACTGGGGAAGTCCATCCTCATTGGCCCAAAAATATATGACGTATTTCGACGCGTCATCATATTGCATACTCTGTTATTATATATAGATATGAGCGTACTGATTCGAGTACTCGTGGGATAAACCTCCAGTCCTGCATCACATTATACTAACGACAGACGTCCTCTCCCTCCCTCACAGTCACCCAGGAAAGGACCTTATGTCTTATGTGAATTGGAAACATGCATTTTACCAATCCTCATGAGGTAAATCATCCTGTTGTAATCGCAAAAAGAATCTGATCACCTCTAAACCTTGAGCCTACTTTAGTATTATTCTGTATAATTTAGGATAACAGTTTAGTGAACCAAGAACTACATATTATCAGATTATATTATCTGGGATATTTTGGAACAAGACCACGGCACTGCTGATAGCCAGGCAAAACCAGTGAGGTCATTTACTAGATTTAGTGCTCAATTTCGTTCAGCCATTTAGTTCTTTTGATAAGAGCAATAAGCTTACAAGCTTGCTCAAGGACATTCTCATGTCAAAAATTCGAGTCTCGTTAAACAAACAAAAATTCAAGTGTCGTCATATTGTAAACCACTGGAACCATAGTTTATGTTGCGTACATCGTAGCCTACAAATGGCGAGTAGGCCTATCACAAAACCTGCCATTCAAAAATTCATCATGGCGGCCAGTCACAGCTGCAAACGTGGAAGGTTCACCGCTCCGAAAAATAACGTTTTATCGCCACCACTATCACATCCCACCCTCCAATAATATATATCTAATGACGCATTACATCTTAATGCATTAGTTGCCACTTTCTACTTCAACTATAAAGTCAAGTTGTATGACACAAAGGCAATTTATGAAGAAACAAAATACCTCACAAATTCCAACGCAGCCGCTTTGTCCCGTCACGCATAGTATTGAATGAATAAAGTTTCACAGGGGTGGCGTTCTTTTGCATTGTACCGTAGGAAGAATTTGGCGGCAATCTCGGTCTGCGTGAGGCTTCGGCTGCCCCCCCCCCCACTCCCCCCCAGGGAACGTCAGGGGCGGATCTAGAGTGGAGGGGGGGGGGGGGGGTAGGGGGGCTTGCGAAGCTGAGCCGACACTGCGCAATTCTGGCTTTCGGACGAAATAAATCCCAAAGTGACATTTTGTAGATGCAACCCAGTGGCAAGTTGAGTTAAACCTAGGTTAGGTTAAAGACTGTTAAAAACCTATTTGGGCCTACCCTTATTGAAAAAGAATGCTGCCCCCCCCCCCCTCTCGGTTATTATGAACAATATGTGGACACCCGCGCGGTCATTTTTCGCAGTCGCAATGCCCTCATTTCTAAATTCCTATGCAGGAATTCTTGAAAGGTGGCCCCCCATTTCCCCCAGGACACGCCCATGCCTAGATTCTTATTGCCTATAAAGCCAGCAATAGGAATCCTCTCGATCGATGCACTGGCCGGGTGGGGTTAATATTATCTGGTATAGATAGATGGATTACCTGATATATTTGGTTCAATCACAACACAGTGCAAGACCTTTAGTTAGGCCTATGTATGTATCAGTTTACCGATATTTTAATTCCCAGTGTAGGCCTACCTATATAGAGAGAGAAAAAAAAGGAAAGTTAAAGCCTGAAAATAAAAAAGGGGGTATAGATTAACTTTGTATGAGGTAAACTCTCCGAAATTCTCCACTTGAAGGAGGGGAGAAAGGGGAGAGCACACCTAAAATGGATCACTTAAAGTTGCATGTAGAGTTCTTTCCCGCCAAAACTAAGCCCAGGGGAAATTTGTATCAAAATTTGCAGAAAACTCGATTGTTTCATTCTATAAATTCAGAAACCTGATAAACATTGCCGTTTCGGCTGTGGTGTGGCAAACGTGTCTATCCCGGGACACCACAGAACTCGGTCGCGGCACTGCTACTTATGAAAAAGCATCGCGATGCACACAAACTGATGACGTTTACCACTAAAATGAAAACTTGTGGTAAATTGATATCACGGGCATCGCTAAGAGACACTATTTGGTAGTCTGGTATGAGTGGAGTATAGATAACAGAAGACTTGAATGATTCAAGGACTGATTCTTATATGTATTTTGACCTCATTAGTTTTGGCGGGAAAGAGCTCGACATGCAACTTTAAATGTAGCCTATGTAAGGTGGGGTTCACTATCTCCACTATTTTCCTTGGTGAGTGGCTGACTAGATCGAGACCTCAATAAATCGTTCAGATATCTTTAATACGTACAAGAATATTTTATTCGGAATTTAGATACAGTCCTAGGCCTAGGCCTATGCATATTGGCCAGTTTAGATATAGGCGGATCCAGGATTAAAAAATAGAACTGGGAGGCGGGCCTCTTTTGGTAGGTTTATGGAAAATCTTAATCAGAGGAGGTCGGGGGTGGGGGTGGGGGGGGGGCGGAGAAGTCTAAAAGGAGAGGTGGTCTATCTATGCTTATAATATGTATCTTGTGGCGGAGCCACCATTTTTTTCTGTACAGCCTCATCGGCACCCACACCCGGAACTTATATTCTCACTGGACATTACTTAAATAAATAGTGCCCCCTTTCGTAAATTCCTGGATCGGCCGCTGATATGTCATTTTTTCTCGTTTGTGAACGATTTGGGTCATTTATAGTGCTTGCCATAGCATTTCATCTAACTTGAAACATTGGACTTGACTGGGCACTGGAGATCCTCCGCCACGCGTCCTTTTTTTAGGGGCCGGGAATTTCATTTAATAATTTAATCCCACTACGCCGCGTGGATGAATGGATGCATTGTCCACGACGGTTTGTTGCAGAGCCCCCGCCCCCCGCCCCCTGCTGTTCTCTTTTCTCTGGCACCACCTTCTCCCCTTCTCCCCCGGGCCCCCTCCCTTTCTCCCCCCGTCCCCCTTCCTTCTGACCGTTTCCCCTCAACCCTTTTATTCAGTTTCGTGGAATACCCCCGTCCCTCCACCCCCCATGCATTTTTGGGACTTCCTCGGTAAGGTGTCTGACTGGTACGGCGATCGAGTGCGTTGACATTGGTCAGTTGGTGTAGTATCAGCACTCTCTGCAAATTATACTGTTGCAAGAAATTGCAGCTGACTGAACCGTTTTTGGAAGAATCTTGAAATTTGCCTCCGCCCGACAGCAGCGCGTAGCGCCACCGTGCGGGGAGCTTGTGGTATCGGAAGAAAAAAGGCAGCAGTGGGGAATCTTGCACGACTAATTATATTGGTGCGGCATTGGAAGAAGAGCAAAGCTGATGTTGATGAAGTTGATGGTTTTTTGAGATTTCTACGCATCTATTTGCTTTATAAAGGTAAAATATGTATTCAAATTTTAGCGGTATGACGCAACCACTTTTTAAAGTGTACATCGACCTGACCATCACTGTTCAAAATCACCGGTACTGAGTCATTTGTGACGGGCCAGGATATTTTGTAGGATGTAATTTACTGCGGCGCCGCAGTAATTACATCATACAAAATATCCGGGCCCATTTGTGACTGCCGCATCGTCGCTCCGCTGGGCGCATTTTTCCGTTTGGGCCAGAGCAGGGGCCGTATTAGCCCAGTGAACTTGACCCTTCTGACAACAAGCTGATAGGCAGAAGGGTCAAGCAATACACATGGTTAAAAAAGTAGTAATGCATAACCAAGCTCACTTCGATGAATGATTGTCGATTATGACAATGAGCGTACCTCTCTAACTCGCCGCAACCCTCTTCTCTACACATTACTTAGACCCTATACTAGGCTATAGTATAGTCGGCGTGTTTAATATCTGCTGCCTCGCTTTCATAAATATTTTTGTCCGTGCAAAATTTGGAGCCACGATTTATGTATTTATTTGCTCCATTACACGAGACCTTTGTGGTTTTAACTTACTTGAAAGTGTATCTTGTTTAATAACAGCAAAACTCGATTGACTCTAGCTGTAACAGTATTTTATGTCCAGAGAGACGTAAGACAGAGTCATGTATTGCAGTTCAGGTGTTTATTCGTCTCCGGCCACTCAACAACAGTAATCAGTCATGAGCAACAGGGGGAGTTTATTATAGTAGAATTAGTGTAAAGCGGGAGTGTTCCATACTTCACATGCTGGTGGTACTGCATATTGTTACACTAGCATAAAGTATAGCAGACGAAAGTGTGTTGACAGCCGCCTTTTCATGACATAGTATGGTGAAGGTCATATTACTGCGTTTTCATTGGTTAAAAGAAGTAAGCCCACAGAAGAGTCTAATATCAGGCACTGGAAAAGGGGACAGAGCATTATGTGCCCATGCAAAGTTTCTATAATAACAGTAATTTTAGCGTCTTAAAGCTAAAGCAATGCAAAAGGAATGACTTTTTAGCTTCAATGTTCATATATATGGGAGGAACTATAAACGTATGTAAGCTTAATTTCAAGTTACGGCTTGACATTGACACAACCTAACCCCCCTGCCCAAAATACCAGCAATACTATCACCCACAGACATGGCAGATGACAAGGTAAACAGAGCGACGGCCATAGCAAAACTTGTCTGCTTCGTTTGCGTGAAACTTGTAATGTTGGCATCATGTGAATTCTTTTGACAACAGGACTGTGAGTACGCCAAATTCTGTTGGGTCTTTGGTTCAAGTTGATAAATATAAACTGATTTTAGGCTTGTCAATGAAACATTTCGCGTCAAATTAGAAAACGAGGCGGCAAATAGTTTCCGGGCCGACTATAGGATGCATTCATTTTAAAGTTTGCTCTCTATTACTTGCACATGAATGATATTTTCATCGGTTGTTAACAGCTTTCCTCTCTGACGCTTCAAATTTGACCAGGCAATAAAACAGACATCATCCGCATGGCGGCGCAGCTAGTTGCGTTAAAAAACGCAGGCACGACTATAGACACACAACGAGAATTAGTGGCGCCGCCATATGGAAGCTGTTGGGTGTATTACCTGATGTCAACAAACGAGCCACGGCAACCGCCTAGAAAAATTTGAAGCGGCACGGAGGAAAACCGTTAACGACCAATGAAAATATCATTGATGTGCAAGAAGTAGAGGGCAAACTTTAAAATGAATGCATCCTATGGTCCAAGTAATCTCTAAAGAAGAGGGTCAAGGCGATTAGGAGAGGTAGGTTCGTGGTCATAATCAACAATCATTCATCGAAGCGAGCTGGGTGATGCAATGCTACTTTTTTGACTGTGTGTACGGCATGGCCCTTACACCCCCCGTTAGGGGTGAGGGCCATGCGTCAGGGCTAGGGCCATATCAAAATCCCCTCGTAAGTTACACACGAAAAGTGTGTTTTCATCTTAGCCTCACCGGCTCGTTGTGGTGGTGCTCATGATTAAGAAATCCTCTTCAATATAATTTTAGCACTTTCTTAACTAGGAAAAGCCACTTTTTAGGTGACTATTTATGTATTTTGAACCCGATAATTCGATCGACAAATCTTCCACTTAGTGCTAAGTCCAGTAATAGAGCGGTTGGCGCTCGCACGCAGCGAAACTTGATAGTTGATCGAGCGCGTGACGCAAACGCATTTTGAACCGGCGATATTTTTTAAACTATATGAGTATTATTGTTAAATCTACAATATGTTGATCTATGGATCAAACTCTGCATAATGGTGCTTGTAAAATTCATATCTGATACATAATGCAACCGCAACGAGCGAGTGAAAACGGCTCAGCGCACAACATTTTATGGCCCGGAAAAGTGTGTAGCGAAATGAACGTTTTAACAAGTGTTCTTTGTCAAGGGAGATTTCGGCGGATATCACATCAATATTACTAAACCCACTATCAAGTTGAAGGAAAACCCTTCTTCTTTCTGATTCTGTATGATTCGGCCTCTCAGAGATAGTACATATTAGAATAAAACTTAAGTGTATAGTTTACCGAGTCGGCATTTTGAGGTCGAGGGTGACATCAATGCGAATCACTCGCTCTGACATAGATCGAGGTGTCCTGATTCATATGTGCAAATTTTGATTTAATCCAAAGTGTATTGGCGCGAATCTGGCTTAAAATAAAACACTTATTGAGTCCAATTTTCAAAACTGCCGATCACGCAATATTTTGTGCCGCGCGCACCGCCTAACTTGACGTTGTTTAATTTTGGGAGCGTAAATATTACGTCAGACGTCTATCTAAACGAGACGACGAAATCCTGCCATGCAGTCTTACAAACAGAGATCTACATAAATTAAGACAATAAGTTGTTGATACATTGTTGCGAATGTCGTAGTGAGACCATCCATTCACGAAGAAGGCCAGATGATATCCGTCGAATCGCTTGTCATTTAAAAGTCCACTCGCTCGCCGGGCAGTTCCATTTTTACTTGGGCCAGTTTTGATAGGGGCGTTGCGCCATGCTTCGTCCGTGTAGACGTAACATACCTAGACTTATCTCAAAATTATTTGTCTTTCTTTTTCAATGTTTCTGAGGCATCAATTAAAATTCTAGCACCTGAATGCACAGTGAAAATAAATTCCACACGTATCATCCATAAATTTATGGATGTTTTGCGGTATGCCAACCGTACTCTTCCTTTCTCGGCAGAATGGGACTCGCCCGTTGTCCATGAGAAACGGGCCACAATGCACTGATATGATTGACAGGAAAGATGGGCAGTGAGTCATTTTTTAACTCATTGACCAAAAGATCAAAGGGTGTCATATTACTTTCAATGCTGGTCAGCCCGGTCGGTGTGTGGCGTGTGATGCTATGAAGTATAAGCAAATTGGGAAGGCAGTGGGTGGGTGTAGGGGTAGCGGGATAGCGCATGGGGGTGGGGGGTCGGGAGGGGAAGGGGGCAAAGTGAGGATGGAGTGGGGATTGAGGCAAGGTGGGATGTGGCCAGAAGCGGTCAGGATACAAGCGCAGGCCACGGTTACATGTCAACAAAGTTTGGCTCATGAAGGATGGATCCACGACAAGAGGAGGAGGGGTGTGGGGGGAGCCCGGGAGGCGAGGCGAAGAAAATAACAAGTCCTAGTAGATGGTGGTGTTGGGGGGGGGGGAGGGGGCGTGGGAAGAGGTTGAATAAAACCCGGACCCTGACAAGCAAATAGAATGAAATGTCTCAGATGCAATTTGGCACCAGCGGGGTTGGAAAATGTATATACTAAGTTGATCGGGAACCCTGGGTAAGGGCGGAAGGTGTGAGTTGTAATACCTGAGATCGAGGGGCAGAACTACTGGAACCAAAGCTGGGTAAGGCAAGAGGCAGGTAGAATCATAAAATGAGAAGCAAATTTTGGCTAGGAGGGCCTGTGTGGGGGACTCATGACGCAGACCATGCAGGCAAGCCACATACAGGAGCTTAAAGTTGCATGTCGAGCTCTTTCCCGCCCAAACTAATGAGGTCAAAATACATATAAGAATCAGTCCTTGAATTATTCAAGACTTCTTTTATCTATACTCCACCCATACCAGACTGCCAAATAGTGTCTCTTAGCCTTGTCCGTGATATCAATTTACCACAAGTTTTCATTTTAGTGGTAAACGTCATCAGTTTGTGTGCTTTGCGATGCTTTGGTATAAGTAGCAGTGCCGCGACGGAGTTCTGTGGTGTCGTGGGATAGACACGTTTGCCACACCACAGCCGAAACGGTGATGTTTATCAGATTTCTGAATTTATGGAATGAAACAATCGAGTTTTCTGCAAATTTTGATATAAATTTCGCCTAGGCTTAGTTCTGGTGGGAAAGAACTCCACATGCAACTTTAATTATTTAGTTTGGTGGGACATGGTGGGTGCTAGTTTGAACAAGTATAATATAGGATAAATAATATAACAGTCAAGTGGCCAAATGTATTTTGAGTCTAAGCATGCACAGTAAATCAGGAGAGAAAAAACAGAGGGTGCACACCCCCTCTTCCTCTCTCCTCCACTTCATGGTTTACTGTGCCTGTGATTTCTTCTGGGCTTGGCTAGAGGGATCACTCTTTTAGTTTAGCCATATAGTTAGAGTAGCTGATCACGAGTTGCAAGACTCCCACTGGGAGCACAGAGTAGGTATAATAATATAATAATACCTACTCTGTGGTAGTAATGACACATTATATGTGACTATAGGTATTGGAAGTAAACATATAAATGACAGATGCTTGGGAATAAAGAATAAGTTCATGGTAAATATTATCCGATACCTGAAGCTATACATGTAATAGCCTGAATGTTCAGACGTTACAGTCTTGACAATATACTTATAGCTTAATATATCCAGTATAATATATAACACTTTAAACACTGCAGTTTTTAATGAATAAGGCTTTAAATTTAGACAAAAGCACTAACGTCAATTGTGACACGCATAAAATTTACTTAGTTCAGGGTTTTTTTTCCCATATTGAGTGTAAAATTTTAGAATGTCTTGAAATATTTAAATTATACAATATATATACCTTATTATATTTACTTAAAAGTACTGTGATTAAAATGGATTCAGTTATAATACGATAATTAATTATAACCTATATCTACGCTTAAACTCAAGGTTTTTATTCAAATGATTTTTTTTTTTAACCATTATCAAGTTTGACATCAAATTTATCATGTAGATCTATAAATGCATATATCTTCGCAACTGGTTGAGATATTTTAATAAAACAAAAAGTTTTATTGTTCTTTTGAATGGATCTACCTATATGACTTAAAATTAGGCCTAGTGCTTACAATCGATTTTTGGCCTGTCCACCCTACCAGTAGCGTAGCCTAAGTGGTGATTATGAATACGGCCCAGGTTCGGTATCCTCAGCTGGGCTCTGTCCGGGACCTTCCAAGTATGCTGACTGGGCCACTAAATGGCACTATTGCAGGTGGCGCCGCCAAGGGGTGACTCTTAAGAGTCATACAATGACTAAGATCACGGCCTGGCACTGGGCTCCAGCAGTCATAGTCTTGCAAGCAAGCCGCTGTGGCTACCGCCAACTCACACAGCATCTTGCCTCCAAGCGCACCCTGCTCATTAGCAGAGCGAAGCGCCGACACACACGGAACGTTTTACATAGCTCAAGTGAATCTATGCATTGTACAGGGCTCTCTTACCAATTTGACTTGCGTTGAGCATTTAATTTTGCGCTGTAGAATTGTTGTCAGACGTTCTGGAGTCCGAGAAACAACAACTTTGCACCAAAATGAATCAAGCTCCGCCATGTTTGCAGTTGCACTTCTTGCCAAGAAGCAGTGCCTACTAACGTACAAATTGTGTCCCTCGCCGTAACTGAACCAAATTCGCTAGCATCGAGCAGCAGTGTTCACCGTCGTGATAAATAGTATAGAGGGGGGGATGATGGGGTACCTTCCTAAATGTAACCAAAATTCCCAGATGTTCTCTTCTAATGTTGGTTTACATATGAAATGTGGGTTTTGTGGATTGACGTTTTTTAGGAATATTTTATTTCTGAAGGTGTATTTTGATGAAACATATCCCCCCCCCCCCCCCCCCCTGCCGCAGGAATAAAGGTACCTGACGATTGGAGCGGGATCAATTGCAACTTTTCCGGCATGTTTCCAAAGGTGGATGCTCGTCTTAACCATTAAATCCCCATCCCTTTTACAAGGGAGGGGAATACACCTGATTATATGCAAATGTCCACAAATTAGTGAGTTGGCACAGGGGCAACAGTCCTCCCCCGCCCCCTTTTCTTTAACGTCCCAAAAGCAACCATGAATGTGGTCCCCCCTCCCCTGTTTGTACTGGATCCTACTTTGTAGGTATCAAGTTCGGGAGGTGCGGAAAGGTGATGGTGGGGGGGGGGCAAGAATGACAAGTGTAACTTTGGCATATGGCCGAAGCTGAAAATACTACTTGCGGTGAACCAAGAATTGCACAAACAACTTGCCGGATAGCGATCCATCCTCCCCCACACTACCACTGGCCTGTGCATGCTCCACTGTCAATGTCACAGGCCGGGGCCACCACTGGGCCCTGGGAGGGGGGGGTACTTTATTCATTGCTCGGTTTGGGGGGGGGGTGGGTCTGCGGTAAAAGCCCATCTGCTCGATCGAGGTTTTACTGTTGAAATTCGCTTTGTCTGGCCATTTTACCGCCAAAGTCTGCCCAGAAGGGACATTTTTCATGAATCTCATTGTCATCCAAATTGTATTCACGATTTTTTGGGCAGGAGCTGATCAGTGAATATTCTATATCACATGACGTAGGGTATTCTACAGAATGTGTTTTTTACCCAAAAAAAGGGCCATTAGGCTCTCGGATAGCCAGAGCATATTGCTGCGGAAAAAACTGAAAAAAAAGTAACCCCACAGAACTCCCAATTCCCCCCCCCCCCCCCCCCCACTGGGGGCACCCCTATACCTATCATCTCCCATCTCCTCAGAGGGCCCAATGCCACTTAGTGAGCGATGCATCGATTTCATTTTCCACAGGCAAACATGGCAAAGCTTGATTCATCTTTGGGCATGACTGGTGCAAAATTGTTGTATCCTGCGCTACAGAATGCCTGACAACCAGGGTATTAGCCAGAGTTTTTCTGTTTGATGTATACAAACAACATAAGTGCCAGCCTAACAGGTTCTCGCATTTTGAGCTCACAATTTATAAGTCAATAATTAACAGCAGTTCTCATCATCCTGTAAGTATCATTGTGAGTGCTATGATTTTCTTTTAGACATTGTGACAATGCAAAAGGCCTTTTTTTTAGGCGAGTAAACAGCAGCTGAGCGCCTGCCTGCCAGAAAATCTGCCCACCCAAATTAAAACTGCCACCCATCCAGCGGGCAGGCCGGTCTCTGGCAAATACCCTGCTGACAACAATTGTAATTGGTGAAAATAAATGCTAATATTTATTTTCCTGCAAGTTCTATTGGTAAGAGCACTGTACAATGTATGGTTTCACTTAGGAGATGCAAGATGTCCTGTGTGTTGTCATCACTTCGCTCTGCTCATGAGCAAGATGTGCTAGGATGCAAGACACTGTTGGTGGTAGCCACAGCAGCTTGCTTGCAGGACTAGGCTATAGAGGGTATACATTAAAAATATTTGGATGCGATGAGCCGCAAAACCTTTGTAATATTCAAGGGAAAGTCTGTCTTCAAAACACTTCAAGGCCTAAAATAACATTCTAACTTTAGCGCTGCATCCAAACTTTCGCTGGTTCCTCAAACAGCATTCTGACCCCACAGTACGAGGATGGCATTTTCAAATTTAGTCAGGTCAGCACAATTAAATGCTGTTAAAAGTCATATATATATATAAGATATTTCTAGTAACTAACGTTTGGCAAAATCAAATCAAAAAAATCTATTTCTGAAGCTTTGTGCCAACATTATCATTTGGAAGAGTTCTTGTGACATCATAATGCCTTGTTTTTGTAAGAAATGCGGATAAAGACTAGTTTCTCAAATGATTTGTCATCTTAACAGATTTTTGTCATTGTGATTGAGCAAATGAACAAAAATTATGTTGTCTATCAATTTTGTCCAGCTATGTTTTTTAAATATTCTTAATCCTATTGCTAGGCAATCAACAATAGACCCACCCATCTGCACCTGGCTCTAGCACAGGTAATCTGGTTCCCTGTTTCTCTTTTTGCATAACATATATACATCACATGTACTTTTGTGACCATCTTTTTGTTGGCTTCCTGTTGGGGCAAGTGCCCCCACTGACCCCAGGCAGGCTACCCATGCATGGCCTCACCTTGTCAGTCCTCATCAATGAGAGAAGCTCCTTACCGATTAAGTGTGCAAGAAAACTCTTTTAGACTGACATTGTTTTAACAGTTATCAACAGGGCTTAACTAAATTATGTCACTGTTCTCATAGACCCATCGAATACATAATCTGTATTGTGATTGAAGTCTTTGTGTTCGGAGGGTGGAATAGGCAATAATGTGTCCAACAGTGGTTGACTCTACTGCAGTAAGATAACACTAGATGGTGGTACAGTGTCACCGGTATCATTGCAAATGCATATTCATACAAAAGGGCAGGTGAGGTTTGGTCAAAGGTTTGTTGCTGGCTGTCACAAGGTTACCGGTATATGTGACAATATTGTGTACTGGTATTATGTGAAAAAAAATGGACATTGCTGAAATGCTATTTAAAATGCATCAACATGTATTTCTTTAATACTTACTTGTAATAATAACAACATCAAACACAGCTTACCCGGTAAATATAAAATGTGACAAGCTATGACTAACTATGTGTTGATTTCGTGTTGACTAATTAATTTACTGTCGACAATTGACTTACTGTGAATTTCTATTGATATTTTGTCTCCTGTTTCAGATCTCTGATCGACACAATGGTTGTGCGCGCTGAACAAGAGAGGATCCGGGCCTTGTTAAAGGACACCATTACACTGTTATGCAAGAATGGCCTGGCATACAATATGGAATTTTCTCTGGAGGCCCTGATCGGTATAACTCTGGACAAGGATGAAGTGCTGCTGGTTTCTATTAATGAAACTGTGAAATCCGCCGCTGCCAAAGAGAGTGAGGAGCTGGAATCCAATTCTCGCTCACTGTCCAACACCAATAAAGAAAACCAATCTAACGAGCATGGAACTGAAGTGCCCTCTTCCAATGATAGAGTCCATTCTTCTGCGAGGAAGAGGAGGAAGTCGAGTGATTTGCGTGACAGGCGGGAATCCTCGGACTCAGAGGGCTCGAATTCGATCCGGGGAGAGAGTCCTGCTGACCATTCCACGGCTGGGGATCACAGAAACTTTTTGGTTAAGGCTGAAGGAGGCGCTCCAATGAAGCGGCTGAAGACAGAGGAATATGACGAGGAGGCGGACGAGGATTTTGAGGACACAATTATCATTAAAGAGGAACTGCCAGACGAGTGGGCGGAGCAGAGTGAGATCAGCGACACCTTTGTCGGGGACTCCTTTTCAAATCTGGCGCAGCGAATGGGTGATCAGGACTTGTCGCAAGCTTTGCAGAGTGGATCGGTGTCGGAAAACATGCCATCAGGCTTTGGGGAGCAGTATAGCCCGCGCACGTTCAGTCAAGGCAGAGTTGGCCCTGGTGGCTTCCAAGGACAACAGGTTGGTACTTCATTTCTTACCGTGTTTTTTTTCTGTATCGTCAACACATTATACAAAATAACGACTTGGTTCACATGTGATGTGAAAGTTATCACTATGATTACTTTAAAAAAATGGCCAAATACACATGATACCTAAAGCTGTGAGAAAGCAATACAATTTCACTAGACTTTAGATTATTATATAGCTATCAGTGTGTATCAGCCGAAGTTTCTTGACATAGTCAACTTTTGTTTTTCCTGAAAATATCCACATGCTCAAATCTACCAACTCAGATACACTATTTTGGGAAAGTTAGGACTAAAATTCCCCCCTTGCTCCCCACCCACAAACCCCAAAACACTATACACTATATTGGGACAGTTGAGACTTAAAATCCATTCCCCACCCCCAAAAATTAATTACATCATGCTCGAGTTGAGTCTTATGTCTGTTAAATCAGTACATGTATTTTCTTTGAGTAATATAGTGACAAAATATCTGGATGTTTGTATTACAGTTGTATATGTTTCAAGATCTATAGACATCATAGATAGTTATATGCATGTAGCGCTTCAACCTGCTTGTGAATCGCACACCGATCTTTCAACTTGTACACCCGTGTCACTTATATATGGCTGAAGTCTAAATATTGCTCAAAATCGGCGGCGAGGGCTACTTATACACCGGTGCCACTTAGAACCCCGAAATTACGGTAAATAATATGACACATGTTTCTTCAGTTAATCAGATGCACTTCTGTTTCCATGATGATTGTTATTATGGGTGAGGTCTCTGAATATGCTTCCAATATCATAGCTACAGATACTATAGCAGATAAACAGCTTGTTGTTTTTTTAATTTAAACAATGATAATTTACTTTGCATGTAATATATTTTGGCATTGGTAGTTACGTTTGAAAACCATTTTAAGCATTTTGGGATTTAAAGTTGCCAATGCAGCAATTTTTTACTTAAATTATGGTTTTCGAAATATTTTGGAAACCCATTTAGAACACATTGTCTGACTGTATAAATGTACTGTACTGTCACCTTCATGAGAAATAGATCTGTCATCGCATGATGAAAGGTACAAAAGTGCTGCAATGTGCATATTTCGATGACGTAGTACACAAAAAAGCCACACTCACATGGGGTGCACTAATTTTGCCCCAAAAGGAGGCTTAACAACATATCTGGGTTTTTATTGCATACAATAGGTGTACTTCTATGCTAAGAATATACATCATTTCCCCATCAAATAGTTTTGATATTTTGATAGTTGATATTTGATAGTTTGTGACTTTGCTGTATACGTATTCTTAATATAATACCAGTATATATATCTATATATACATCCAATAATCATTGTTTAACAATGCCTACCAGTAGTTGTTAATTAGTATTTGTCAAGTATTCATAACACAATTTGAATATTAAGTACCAGTTCATATTTGTTTCATTTGAAGCGCTGATGATAAATAATAACATCTGTAAGCGATCTGTTCATATACTAACCATTAACATATGGTTTGTACGGATATAAGATGGCGAGCTTTCATAAGATATTTAGCACAGCTGTATTATTTGTAGAGGTGTATGTTCGCCTACGTCATGTGGTGTCATTGGTGTTGGGCCTTTGATGTTTTCTGAGGTGTATTTCGCTCTCTACGATGGGTCCTTGCTGCAGTCATGTCCTCCCTTTACGCTTACGGGGAAAACGACTGGGCTACCACAAGTCAAAGATGCTATTGCCAAGGAGTGTGTCACATGTATTATTTACCATGGAACTTCGCTACTTGCTTGCCGCCAGGCTTGAGAACTTGGTTATATAACTTCAAACATTCCTTTTATGCTATTGACGAACAGTCAATTTAAACGTTTCTACAGCTATTGACCAAATTTGAGAATTTTTGTTTGGTCTTGACAAGATCAACATAAGCGAAATACTGGTCGGGTGACTTCAAGTGAAACTGTGGGTTTTTTGATTGTGCTTTGCGTGCTTCTCTCCGTTGATATCGGCCTTGAAGATGAAGAGGGTAACTGTAGCAAAGTTATTTATCTATGCCACAAGATGCCATTTTTGCTTTCTTGCCTGTTGTTCGCTTTTACGTTCCTGCGGAATTCCTACGACGCCTTCCATCATGCGAAATTGTTCAATGGGTTTCTTTTATGCGACAAGTGGGTGCGTCCCTTGACGATGATGGCAACTGTTCGTGTTGGACGTCTCATTGTGTACGCCAGACAACATGAAAGATTGAATGTAGGTCAATTCACAGACCATATATGGATCAAGTCATGATCATAAAAACTGACTGCGTATCTCTGACCTCGTTCGTTGGATAAAAATATTCACAAGGGTGGCCTAAAACATTTAAAACACTACAATTCCGTTTCATCGGATAGAGCTCTTCCGTAGACAAGGTACATTTGTCCCGTGCGCGGCGCTCACTGAGACAAGGTACATTTGTCCCGTGCGCGGCGCTCACTGAGACAATGTGCATTTGTCCCGCGCACGGCGCTCACTGTGACAAGGTACATTTGTCCCGTGCACGGCGCTCCCTGAGACAATGTACTCCTGAGACAATGTACATTTGTCCCGTGCGCGGCTCTGACCCTGCAGGCTCCCAATGACGAGGGTCCCTTTCTGTTTTCTCCAGATGTCGGCACCCTCGGGACGCGTCACGGGGTCCCCCGCGCGGGTGGCCGGGGGAGGAGAGCGCAAGGAGGTCACCGCGCGGGTGGCCGAGGGAGGAGAGCGCAAGGAGGTCGCCCCGAGGGTGGCCGGGGGAGGAGAGCGCAAGGAGGTCACCGCGCCTAATTTTCGTTGCGCCATGTGCGGCGTCGTCCACCACGACCGCGTGTCCCTGAACGCGCACCGGGCGTTCTGTCGCGGCGTGCCCTTCCGTCGCTCCCAGCAGAGGCAGCAGAGGCACCTCTGCGATCTGTGTAACCACACCTTCGCGTCCATGTCCGGGCTGAGGCAGCACAAGAGAGGCCACTTCGGGCACTTCAAGTACTTTTGCCAGCCGTGCGACAAGGGCTTCTTGGTGAAGAGCCACTACAGCTACCACATGACGCACCCGCCACACTCGGTGGAGGAATACGTCCAATCCATGGGGCTCTCGGCCGATGCCGGCGCCGTCCCCCCGCCGGCCTCTCCGATAGCTGGATCCAGCTCTGCCTCCCCACGGAGAGGGCGACAGGAAATGAACTGTGAATCCGAGGCGATCCTGGTCACCCCTGATAAGAACGCGTCGTCGAACCATTGGCTGATGAAACAATAGGGGGCGAGGCACATTAGGCGCGGTTACCCGCTCGTACGACACGCGTCGTCAAAACCATTGGCTGATGAAACAAGACAGGTTGGGGCTGGAACGGGGGGGTGGGGGTGTATAAGCTGGGTTAGACCCGGAAACACATGGATCTCATTGCTGTAAACATAGTTTGGTCTTTATGTGTGCTCGATTCACCTCTTCCACCACGTAATACGCTGGGGATTCCGGTCCAGCGGTTCCAGGGAATCTCATGGGCGGAAAATAAATATGCTAAATTTCCTACACCACGGATTAGGATTTGCACGCAGCTATTCACCTTTTGCTGTTAGTTTAAGACTTGGTTAATGTCAATACCGATTATGTTTCAGCATACGAATAATACAAATAATTAAATACTTGCGACTTTACGTTGAATAAAAAATATAGATGCTTGTTAATTTGGCGTGCACACAATTATGCTTGACCTTATTAGCCGCATAATTAGCAGCAATCACAAGGCGAATCCTTGGTAACTGGCTGACATCGGCGAGGATGTCCAAGCTTCAAGTAATTCATGGCAACCTGGTTCTTCTCTTACTTGACCGTTCCCGGTGCCGCGATTTGTCATACAGACCTTCACGCCTCGTACCTAAACCAACCGACCAACATACCAAGCGCTCCGATGAAGAGGAGAAGCGACTGATACTGCGAAAATGAAACATACAATCTAAGGATATGAATCTTCGGGCTTCCGTATTTCTATATCGTAGAAACTCGCTCAGTTGGTAAGCAGAATGCCCTGCAGATGAACAGGTCGTGGGTTCGAGCCCTCGCATATATGCATGGGGTATGTTTCGTGTCCCGGAAGGTTTGCACTAAATGTGCACAACAGTGGTCTCGCACCCCGACATTTGATTTCCATATTTTGACCGGTCTTTACAGCTGCTGAAGCTGGAATTTGGGGGAGAGGCGCCTCACACACGCCTCGCCTCGTAATACCGTATTCCTATGGAGGTGACTGAAACGGGTGCCCTTGTATTTCCAGGGAAAGGCGCCAACGGTTCCGTCTCTGGGCGGAGTCGGCGGCGCGCTGGGAGCTTACCGAGCTGGCGAGGCTCTTGGGGTCATCAGGGCCGCCGGAGCGCGACCTTGGGGGTCAGGCAATGCAGGTTTGCCCGCACCCGCTGACTTGGTGGTACCCGCTGCGGGGAAGACCTACCAGTGTTCGGTCTGCTCCAAGACGTTCATCTCGAAGCAAGGCTGGGATATCCACGAGCAACAGCACCGCGGCATCTATAAGCACTATTGCCGCACCTGTGGGAAGGGCTTCCCGACGAAGGGACACCTGCGGGGGCACATGGCGCGCCACACCGGAGTGAAGGAGTACAGCTGCACAATATGCGGTCGGGAATTTGCCTACAAGCACCACCTAACGGAGCATCTTCAGTGCAGCCATCTCGGGGCAAGTACGGATCGAGGCAAGCTCCTCCAAGGGACAGGTGCTGGGGGCCCAGCCTCCAACCGAAGCCATCTGCCCCAACTGGCTGGGAACGATGCGGGCGGAGATCAAGGCAATATTGCGCAACTCGCTGACGATGAAACTGGATTGCACGTCAACACTTCGTAATCTCACACCCACGGCGCACAATCTTTAAGTCAAGCTGGTTTGCAGAAGAGACCTGACGAAAAACTGACTGCACTCTGTTCACCATCCTTTCGATCTCAGTGGTTATTCGTGTTTATCTACAGCGGTTGTTTGCGTTTTCGAAGACCAAGGCGTGGTCTTTTGATCGAGGACTCGGTAGTGCGCTTTAGTGGTGTGACTGAGGCATGGTGTAGTGACTTCATACCTTGACAAATTATACTGTGCAAAGCCATCCGCAGCCTTGTTGAGCGCCCGCTCTTAGAGAGGAATTTGAGGGCAGGCCCGCCTAGCCTCTGGCGTCTTGTCTAGTCCGCCGATGCAGCCCGAGCTCTGCTGACCGGAAGGTTACGTCCACACCCTCTGACGTCACCGTTTCTGTTGTCTTCGACAGGTCGACTTCTCTTCACTGTTCCGGGCCCCGATGCGCGTCCCGTTTGACCGTAACCGCGGCAACAGCCGCAGAACGCCCAGCTTCCGGCGTGCGCCGCGCGTGCGGCCGACGGTAGCGCCGCCGCCGCCGACGGGATTGGCGGACCAAGATTCGGGATCCAGCCCGGCGGATCCCTCGCAGGGTCCCCGGAACAACTCTGAGCACGACGCCTACGTGTGCCACTTCTGCGACGCCCGCCTGACGAGCATTTCCGGGTTCGCGGACCACGTGAACCGCCACAAGGGTCAGTACAAGTACTACTGCCCGTACTGCCAGCGGGGCTTCATGAAGAAGACCCACTACGAGGGCCATATCAACAAGCACGAGAACAAGCGGCCCTACCCGTGCCCCTACTGCGACAAGTCCTTCAGCATGAAGCACAACGCCATCCAGCACGTCCGCTACGTGCACGAGCGGTCCCAGGACCGGGCGGCCGCGCAACGGGACGGGGGCCACCACAGCCTCACCCACCCGGCTACGCCCACGGGCCTAGACGGCACCTCGGGCCTTGGCGGCGGCGGCGGCGGCGGCGGCGGTGGCGGCGGCAGCGGCGGTGGCGATGGCGGCGGTGGCGACGGCAGCGGTGGCGGTGGCGGCGGCGGCGGCGGCGGAGGGAATGCCCACGCCTCACCGGACACGCCTGGCCGAGAGATCGGTCGGGAACTTTTCGACTTACACCGGGATTATTACGAGAACGAACCCACCACCGAGCGGTCCGGATCACGTCCTTGGACGGCGGCGGATTCTGCCGAGAAGGCTAAGCCTTCTCCGGAGCAACCTGGCGTCAATGCGGATTGCGATATAATGGACTAGGGCCTTTACAGCGATTCTTACAGCATACAGTTTTCAAGTGTTTTCAGTTTAAGAAATGCATACATTATCTTATCCATCTTGAGTTAGGTGGCCAAACAACGTCAACAATGCGCAGTTTTATGACGTAGTACACTGACATCTTTTATCTCTTGTCAAGTTCCTGTACTCATGGTTATGATCCATTAAGGGCCTCAATAAATGAAACATCTCCATCTGAAATATTCAAATGTGTCTCATGGGAAAATTGCTGTATGAGCAGCTTGAAAAGGGGGTTCCGCATGGATGGTGGAAAAATAGCTGATTTCTACCAGTTTCTGTTTCATGCACGTAACATTGAAGTATAACTCCTGCCGTTTCTGTTGCCCAATAGCTGTCGGTTGCCAAGATAGTGAAGTTGTCTCTTTAATGCACGCCGAGAGAAAACGAAAAGTTCTCGGCGTAATAAGTTAGCAGCGTGATCTAAAGTACGATCGAGGGGCATAATCCCCACATTATGCGTTGATTGAAGCGATATGCTGTGTTAGAATAGAGTAGATGGGGGGGGGGGCGACATAACTTTGATAATCGCGTCTGCATATTCTGTCTATTAAGGGTCTTGTAACGTTTTACCCAAGGATAGGTTGCAAGTTATGTTCTCAATAAAATATCGTTTCTTAAATTGTTTCTCGTTCATCGTCAGCAAGACTGGTCGAAAGCGAACAAAGAGCGACTGTCGAAACACAAATGGTATAATGACTGAACCGACTAATTATGTGACAAATACTACATGTAGTTGGCCACATTTCAGGTGGAGACTTTACGAGCTTACATGGCTCACCAGCTGAGACCTAACTCACTCTGTAAGCAGGCTGAGCTGTAGATTAACAGGTCGTGGGTTCGAACCCTAATCCATTTCATTGTCCTGTGAGGTTTATTGGCGTAACTTAGCCTTCGTGTACACAAACACCTGCACAAAACAACCTAACACACTATTTCAGTTTCTTTCATGTTTACCCGTTTTGGGGGTATTGAGCGACAAACCACTTTAAACTGGCTAAGGGCATAATTATTCAAAAGCGGATAGTGTGGCATGCATTCGCCTACCACCCTACACCTATTGGTAGTGCGACAAACCACTTCAAAATCGCTAAGGGCATAACTATTCATAAGGTGAATGTCTGGCATTGCCTGCGCCAATGACCCTATGCCTATTGGGAACTAAGAGAACATTGCGGATCATTTGTGCGTCTGCGCTGCTCGAATACCACGCAAAAGCCAGGCTATTAATCTGATACCCTCTGGTTTTCCGCAGCGTGTCGTCGTCGGCGGGGCGGCCTCTCAGGGTGCCGGGCGGGATCAGGGTGGCCCGAACCCCCGGGGCCCGTACCCCCGGGACCCCCGGGCTCTGCCGCGGACACCCTTAGCGGGGAGCGAGGAAGAGCGTACGGGGGGACCCCTCCCCGGGCGGAGTAAGAACTGCCCCCAGTGCGGCCGCTACTTCTCCAGCCGTAGCGGCCTGTACTACCACATCCAGAGCCACACCGGCGGCTTCCCCTTCCACTGTGGCATCTGCGACAAGGGCTTCAGCCGCAAGTGTAGCTATGAAGGCCACATGAACGGCCACGAGAACCGGCGGCCGTACGTCTGCGATCTCTGCGGGAAGGGGTTCGCCTACAGCACGACGCACCGCAGCCACAGGGTGTCGTGCGGCTGGATGGCCGGGGAGCAGCCCACCCACCCCGCGACTTCCGGGGATGAAACCAGCCAGATGCAACCATCCCCCGCCGCGTCACTTCGTGGCGGCACCGCTCTGAACGAGCCTCAATCAAATTCACCTCATGACGGCACAGCCCAGAATCAGCCTCATTCCAATTCACTTTACGATGGCACAGCTCAGAATCAGCTTCATCCCAATTCGCTTTACCATGGCACAGCTCAGAACTAGCCTCATCCTGATTCACTTAATGTGGCACCGGTGAGAAACAGCCATACATATCGCGGTCCGATGAAGGACTGCGAATTGGGTTATAATACTGAATATCGGGCTACAGTATGTACACTTGCAGGGAAGAACAACCTACAGGACTAGGTTGGGGCTTCCCTCTCTCATGGGAGATCATGGTTTTTTAGCCCTGGCACCTGCAGCGCGGGCCTGTTTCATATAACGTCATTTTATTTGTACATGGAGGTTTTAAGCTTAGCCATAATGTGCACGTAATGGGCATAACTCACCAGCAATTTCCTCGCAGGACATGACTGGTAAACAGCCCCCCCCCCCCCTGCACCATTTGCTATAAATGTTGTCCCATGATAATGATTGGTATGGCGCAGTGGCAGATCCAGGGGGCGGGGGGCAACTCACGGCGTAAAAAAGGCGAATGTCAGCCATTTTCCCCGGTAATTAGGCACTAAAATGACGCAGAAATCACCCCCTTTTTCAGTCTTGTGCCGTTTTGGCAAAATCCTAGACCCGCCACTGTGGCGTGTTAATTAAAGTGTCTTATCATTACACGTGGCTACAATATTACACACATGAGGGTGGCACCAGCGAGGCTTCTTCTCGTGATATCGGTACAATTCGCGCTCTACCAATAGCGTCAAATCACCCTACTTCAATGGTAGTGACGCGTTTCCGGTAATGATAGTGACGCGTTTCCGGTAATGATAGTGACGCGTTTCCGGTAATGATAGTGACGCGTTTCCGGTAATGATAATGACATGTTTCCGGCAATGGTAGTGACGCGTTTCCGGAAATGATAGTGACGCGTTTCCGGTAATGATAGTGACGCGTTTCCGGTAATGATGACGCATTTCCGGTAACAACATTGACGCGTTTCCGGTCACAGACTCCGATCAGAGCAAATGCTCGGATTCCATGGTTGATGGGAGGGGTGTTGGACGTTGTGTCGGTCGCTTTGGCGTCTACAAAACCAAACATAAGCTCAAGAACGTCCTCTACAAGAAGTCGCTCACTACTCGAGCTGCGTAATCCAAGCGGCGACCACGTGGTCGACACCATGACTATGTTCCGAAAATAAACTGGTGTTTGATTGCGTGCTCGTGAACTTGTACCCGTGTTTGGAATAGTCGTTGTTTAGCTTGGTGTTGAAATACAAACCTGATGATGAATGTTCTGTCATAGAGTGCGAGCTATAGAAAACAATTACCTCTCAAGTTTTAGTCAAGTGACTTTGATAAAATAAACGAAAAAGAACGAAAGTGCGTATCTAAAGAGTGACTTTAAACAAAATGGATAATAGTCACACGGTGAGGCACATCCTTGCATTATCATAGGACTAGCCGCAGACCTACTCTGCGGTGTGGATGTGTCCGCCTCGGGGTCAGTGACTACCATTCCTTTATACTAACGACTTTCCCGTTTTTCTTCTCGTTCTGTCGTCCTCTCGTCACAAGGGTTCCTTGGACACACCTGCAGGTCATAGTGTGTAACCAGATGATAACGTAGTTAAAACAGACAATGAGACAATGACACACAGAATCGTTTTTAGACGAACACAGAAATTGGAAATTTGTTTCTTCAGCGATGTTGACGAAGTACTTACTTCTCGATGATAGGTTTTGTCTCCACTTGGCTAGAAGACGACTGACATATTCGGAAGCGCTATGTCATATTCGCGAGATTAACCCACAACCATCCAGCCAATGACTTCTAGCCTTAGCCTGTGATCTACACATTTCTAATGTTATGTTTGCGACCTTGAAACCACCAGGCCGGGAAACTGTTAACATTGCTCCCATCTTTTCCGCAGCGTGGCGCCACGGTGGGCGCTGCTGGTCGGCAGCTGCTGCCGCCGCAGCGAGGCATCGACCCTCGCCTGGCCCACACCCAGCAGCAGCCGTACCCGAACACCCCGAAAGGACCAAAGTACAATTGCACCGAATGCAAGCGGCTTTTCAGCAGCAGAAGCGGCCGCGACGACCACATGCGACAGCATAAGGGTTTATTTCGCTACACCTGCGTCGTCTGCAGCAAGGGATTCATGAATAAGACTCACTACCAAGGGCACATGAATCACCACGAAAACCGACGGCCGTTCACCTGTGTCCACTGCGGGGAGGGCTTCTGCTACAGATCTGGAGCCATGAACCACCAGAAGCTGTGCGCGCCGCCTGGTGAGCGGGACGTCACCAAGAGGAAAGACGGGTCCATCGGGAATGATAAGCCGTCGGCGACAAGACGTCCACGCTGGACGCCTCACCCCTCTGCTAGGACGCCTACAACTGTAACACCCGAGCCGCATACGACTGTAACACCCGAGCCGCCGACCACGGCACCGCCACCCTTGGCAATGCCATCGGAATCTTCTACAATGCCATCGAACTCGTCCACGATGCCATTGGATCAGGAGGAAGAACTATCCGAGTGAGGTCAATGCGACGACGCCATAACTAACGTGACCTCCCTTTAAAGGCTTTTCAGGCTGAAATTGTCAGCATTTGTTACCTTGAAATATATATGTATTATATACATAAATATATATATGGCGTATACTCTTAGAACTTGAAAAATATCTTTCAGTATTCATATTCGTAGCTTAATCGTGGACCGATGGTTACAACAGTGCGCTTGGCACGTGTTATGGTGTGGTGGCAATGGGCCAAGTTAAGTTGGCCAATTGGCCGTGACATATAATATTACTTGATACTTCACGACGTTCTACATTTCGCGGCAGTATCCTCTAGGCACAGGAGGATCGCTTGCCCTGAACCAGGTGAAATCTGGTGGCTTAGGGGGGCGATTTCATGGTTGATTGATGAATTGTCCTTCAATCACATGCGACTTGAATGTGAAATCAGTGCGATATTGTGAGTGTATGACAACAGTGAGTGGGATTATTGTGGGTGCGTTCTTGACGATATTTCGGCATATGTAATCGGAAGTACCTTAGAATGAACTTATTTGCCTCCAGCCACGTTATGAATACACCGAGGGGCCCATCTTCCATGTTAGAGGCCACGAAATGTTAGTAAACGGTGGGTGTGAGCAACACTTGAACTATGTTAAAACAAGGAAGAACGACCCATCGCACCATGGCTGAAGACAACGAAAACATGCATCACATGAAGACAACGAAAGCATGCATCATATGCTCTTGGTACACCTGGTATCGCACCACCACACAATTCTGGATTAAATGATCTCAGCCACTCTGCCAGCAGAGTATATAAATGCAGAATTAGAAAAATATAGACATTCCGTTGTCGCACGGCAACCATAGAAAAGTTCCATGGAAAAGCGAAAGAAATATTTTAATATTACGCGTGATCAAAGGTCAATGTGCGTTACGCCTTTGACCTTGATCGAACTGATCGAAGTTACATGGCTTCTTAGTAATCAAAATCGAATGTATTCGTCCGGTACGGTACCAGTAGCGCAGTAAATGATACATAGTCGTGTGTTTGATGCCAAACTGCAATGTATCTTTGATTAGATTCATTTTTTGATTTTCGCGAAGGAAGGATAATTATGATGGTTAAGTGTGATGTGAAGCAGAGGGATTATAGCGCAATCTTTTAGTAATCGTATATTCATTTAACCACATATTGATGACCTAACATTCGTGAAGCAATTTTACTTGTTTTTAACGATTGCATATGTGATATGATGTATCTGTATTTGCCGGTACAGTTGGCACATATGAATGGTCCATTGAAAAACACGCTTACGATTCTGGCATAGCTTAATTTGTAGCTTTAATTCTAAAACCTGCCGAGATATACATGTGCGAATCTGTGCGTTGACGTTATCATTTCGAAAGTTGTATGTGTCTTGTCCAAATAAAAGCCTGTTATATTAAGACGATTTAACTTTTCCTTCTTGTCCGCATGTTTTGATTTTACTTATTTTCGCTGATGCAGCTATAGTTATAGCAGATACTTTGAAGTCCTGACAAGATGTATAGTTTGCCAGAATGTAGGCCTACGGATTCCGCTTCCATGATGGCAGCTAGCTACCTGCGCCGAACATTTCCAATTATCCAGAAGGTCACCCCGATAGCACAGTGCAATGAGTTAGAGGGCCGCCCTTATAGCTCAGAGGCTTAGAGCGCTCGCATTGAACGCTCTGGCCACGTTAGATTCTAACCTCACGTAGATCGGTGGCGCGAGCACACTGCGGTCATGTCTGTGTGGTCGCAGGATAAATATCCCATGCCCTTCGTCGCAGAAAGTAGGGGGTTACCCCGGGGGACATGACTCCGCTCTTTCGTTCCTTCTGACTCGATCTGACTAGAATTGGTTAAAGCGTCCGGAATTACAACCAACCAAAGAGCAAGAATTTGCATGCAGCAGATGCTTCGGTCTAGTTTTCGCTGCTTCTACATGGGACAAGACATATAATATCACTACCTGCCCTCTCTATCCGCAGCCCAAAGTGGAAGGCCAGCCCGGAAGTGACGTCACGGGAGGAGCTTCAGCGCCCCAGCCGAGCGTTCCCCAGACGCCCACCCTGCACCGATTCCGACACTCCAAGTACACATGCAAAGAGTGCCAACGGCCGTTCAACAGCAAGTCCGGTCTCGACGATCACCTACGTCAGCACAAGGGGGAATTCCGCTATATGTGCACCTGGTGCGAAAAGGGCTTCATGAGCAAAGGCCATTACGAGGGGCACATGAACCAGCACGAGAGCCGGAAGCCGTTCGTCTGCGAGTACTGCGGGGAGTCGTTCGCCTATCGATCCATGTCCGTAGCGCATCAGAGATGTTGTCGGGGGCAGCATGCCAAGCAGGCTGCCCCGGGTGATGACTAAGCGGTCGGTTATAGCAATGAAGGCCATGTACGAGTAGTACATGAGCTATATAGGGAAACGGCATAGAAGATATAAATGAGCAGTGTCTCCGATGGTGACACTGGGCGCATTTCTTTGGTAACCCGGGTGTATCCCTACGGTGGACCGAATACGCACATTACGCATCGGTTCACCGCCCGACACTTCATTCACCCGGGTATGGATGCGCGCGCATGCATTCGGTATGCCGATGTGCCCCGTTCTAAACAGCACGGGGCATTCGGGAGAAGATGGCGGCTGATTGAAAGGTGATGAGAGTAGGTTGGTTCCAGTGCTTTGATGTGCACCGGATGTGAACGGTGTGTGCATTTCATTGGAATAGGCATATCCCTATCGGCATACTCGGAAGTTCCCTGTTTCGGGCCCGGGGCGGGATGCCGAACCTGGCCCAAAGAAATGCGCCCGGTAGTACATGAGCTATATAGGGAACCGGCATAGAAGATATAAATGAGCAGTGTCTCCGATGGTGACACTGTTTTTTTTGTGAAACATTGGATGTTTATCCTGCGCAATCACGAACATGCGTTTAGGCTGGCCTAGCAGAGCACACTCCAACGCGCTACCTACAAGATCACGGGGTGACCCCCCACACCGGTTGTTATTCTAGCGAGTTTTACGGCCTAATGCCAGTTTTATCGTTGTGCCGTTAAAGCGCATATGAAATCAAGGTCGGAGAGCGTAACATATATCAATTTATCATCTATATATATGACGTTGTGTCATGTGGTGTCATCTATATTTGGAAGTTTCAGTAAATGTCCATTCTTCGCGAATGAATATATTTGTGAAATTGGACGTACCGTTGACGATGTTGATTATGTTGTTACTATTTCTTTTCTTTGATCTGCTGATCTAATTTGGAGACCTTCCGTTATCCTAAAATAACCAGTTGATGGCCTGACCGAAAAACAATTTCAGTATCAGACGGTTCAAAATGTGGCTCTTTAATTGTTTGCCTGTGGCTCCGATCGATTCAAAAATATACTTCGAAAATATTCTGGCTTCACAATAGTCAAAATAGAATAAATGTGTCGGTTTCAACACTTGTAGTTCTAGTTTGTGTATTTCATGCCAAATTACGAATATTTCTCTGATTATATTGATTTTCCGTCTACCGACCGTTAACTACTTTGCTTCAGTTTCTTTCATGTCCTGGCGGACCTCGTACCCTTCGTCGTCATGTTGATGCCATCAGGCCCCTAGCCACTCTCTGCCTTCGACTCACTCCGCTATGGCTCCATTATATCTCTGTTGTCGCCTACTTCCTCAATACATTTTCACACTCGCTCGCCAGGGCATAGGAAAAATGCGCCGCGCGTTTCTACAAATTAATGCCCGGGACCCAGCCTAAGCCTAATAACACACGGTATCATGTGATGAAAAGAAAGATTTGACTCTCAAATATAACTTTTTCGAAAGAGTTCAAGATGTTTTTTGCTGTATTAAATACACAGAGCTTATATTTTTTATGTTTATTCTTAAAAATGATAATGTTGCAAGAAATTACAGCTGATTTGACCGTTTTAAGAATCTTGAAATTGGCCCCCCGGCAGCAGCGGTTAAAGCGGAGCTTGCGTAGCGCCACCGTGCGGCAGGGGGGGGGGGGCGGGGGCTTGGCTCCTGGCTACAGCACAGCCAGTCATCACAGCTTAAAGTTGCATGTGGAGTTGTTTCCCGCCAAAACTAAGCCCAGGCGAAATTTTATATCAAAATTTGCAGAAACTCGATTGTTTCATTCTATAAATTTAGAAACCTGATAAACATCGCCGTTTCGGCTGTGGTGTGGCAAACGTGTCTATCCCGGGACACCACAGAACTCAGTCGCGGCAGTGCTACTTATACCAAAGCATCGCGAAGCACACAAACTGATGATGTTTACCACTAAAATGAAAACTTGTGGTAAATTGATATCACGGACAAGGCTAAGAGACACTATTTGGCAGTCTGGTATGGGTGGAGTATAGATAAAAGAAGTCTTGAATGATTCAAGGACTGATTCTTATGTGTATTTTGATCTCATTAGTTTCGGCGGGAAAGAGCTCGACATGCAACTTTAAATAGCACATGACTTCCGGTGAACAAATGGCAAAGTTTGTTCACCTTAAGTTGATTTGGACGTCAACCGGAAGTTGATTGTTGCCGGCTTTGAGCCTAATGTTTATGCTGGCTATATCAGTATGCTGACGTCGCCACACATGTGAGGACAGCCTGGCCGGTTTGTGTGTAAACATGGCATCATAGATTTAGACCATTTAGATAAGGTTTGTGAAGCCGGACGTTCAAAATATTGAACTGATCGAGTGATTCAGTGGGTAATAAGGGACTCTGGGTTGGTTGGTTTTTCAGGACGCATTAACCACTTTTGGTCATATCACGTCAATGGGAGAAGGAAGAGAGAGTTGAGCCATGTCCCAGGTATGAGCCAGATAACCCCCTACTCTTTACGAAGAAAGACATGGGATCTTTATCCCGCGACCACACAGGTATGGCCACAGCAAGGCTCGAAACACCGAACCACGTGCCTTTAGTGACCAGAGTTAGTGACCAGAGTACTCAATGCGAGCGCTCTAGCCCACTGAGCTATCGCGCCGGCCCCTAAGGGACTCTGCTGTATGTGAAACATGCATTACATGTACGCTGAACATTTAAACCTCGAATGTGAAATGCCAAACCAGTGCTCAAACGCCGACCCATGACACCGGCTGAGCAAATCTTTTTCTATTTTCTTTTTAGGTTTTGAGAAGAGAGGTTGGAGTTATATATGTAGGCCTAGCCCCAATAAATTAAAACTATAATGTATGTTTATGATGACATATAGTATATAATCCCGCGTATATAATTGGCTTTCCAGGCTAAAATATAGAAACATCAGCCAGGTGCTTTTGAATGTGTCTTTATTTTTAAATTATTCAGTCGTCGGCAAGATTAAAAGCAACTCGGATGTTTCGGACGACCGAACTATGGACGTACGTGGAATTACTTTTTTGTATTGATGAGATTCAGGCAAGTAGATCTATAAGAAACGAAAGCCAGAAGAAAAACATTGAGCAGAAGCAAACACGTGTTCTTTTCTTTCCTGTTGACAGCCGCCTGACGTCACAAGGCCGCAACCACGTGATGGACAAAGCACTCACCACGCGGGAGGCCGTGGGTTCACTCTGCCATGGAAACCCTTTCCCGTTGACCCCAATCCGAAGCAGCAACCGCAATTCGCGCCCAGCGTTTTCTCCTGCGGCTTTTGTCACAGAACGTTTCAGAGAAAGCACGGGTTGAAGCAGCATCTTCGCACCCACGCCGGCCAGTTCCGCTACGTCTGTCACGTGTGTGACAAGGGCTTCATGATGAAGGGCCACTACGAGGGACACATGAACTCGCATTCGCAGCAGAAGCCTTTCGTGTGCCGCTTCTGCGGCGAGGGCTTTGCGTACAAATCCAACACGCTGTCTCACCAAAAGACCTGTCAGAAGAGGGGTTCCTACGGTTGGGCCGATAGCGCTGAAGACTCCGGGATGCAATGTGGAGATAAGAGTCGGATATGATCCGTCCATGGGTTTTGTCCAGCGCCGATATCATACTGAAAACACTGCCCCAGTCATTGCCCGCTTTATAGATTCATAGTGCTTCATTGACGCTGGCAAAGCATTTGACTCGATAAGCTCCAAATAGACCGATCCATACTCCTACACTAATTAGCCCCGCCCACGCTTGAGTCCTTTTTCCTTAATCGTCAGTATGAAATTGACAATCGTAGCTGATGGTAGGTACCAGTGAGAAGTACACTTCTCTGAACCTGACAACAGTGACATACTGCTTTGTTTGTCGGACTTGTTTGTCTGACTTAACGCACGTGGAAGACCTTTTTTCGCCACATGATTGGATAAAGGCGACAGTGACGTCAGTGAATGATTGACAGCCTGGATCGATCTATTGACGATATGGATATAAGCAGCCGTTCATATGACACTAGCGTTGGGCAACTGGCTAGTCTGATATGCTATCTGTTATGAAGAGTCATATCATGGAAGATGCAACGCAAGGGTAATAGGCGGTAATAACTCAAGTGAAAGTGAAAAAAACATGCTTGAATGTCTGCTGAACAAGTCTGCCGAACGTATGTGACAAAACGTTATAACTGTCTGTGATGTCGAATGCTTAGTTAACAATGCTTGTTGACTGCAACTAACATATACACAGTGATCGGTGTCTGTTTATAGCCTTAATGATAATTGATATTACATGTAATTGATGAAATGACTTCAGCTATAAGGTTACCGCGCGGTCTACAGTTGCCGTTTCGTTCTGTGGTAATACACACATCGGTTCCTCTTCCTGTTATCGGTCACCAAACTCACTGGTATGTAAACACTAGTAACGTAGAGGAGCCACCCGGAACGGATCTCACCAAGTGTGTATCGGATGTATCCGATGGCTCATATAAATAGAGTTCGGTGACCGAGCACAGATATGACGTTGAATATGTTGGGATAAGCTTGGAAGTCCCCAGATCCTATTCTTAATGCTATCAGGGATGAGATGGGTTATTTATAACAGTAAGTCGGGGCTTGGGCCGCCTCCATATGTTGAATAATTGAGGGATATATTTGTTGTGTGAGCAAGCAGAAATGTTGAATTATCCAACCATATGGTCCTAAGGGCGATATGGTTTAGATAAACGGTCGTAAGATTGTTTATCGTGGTGTACTTTGGAAACACTGTCTGCGTTGCCGAAAATGTCATAAAATGATACTTAAATTCAGATGGTTGTTTATTTTTCTTGGGGGTGGTATATTTTCCCTCCTGAATAAGACCAGACATGTTTTGGGTTCAGATTTTATTTTTACATAATATCAGACGTATTCATCTTTTTGTTTTCATGAAATAGAGGAAATACTTTGAATTGTTTTATGTTGCTTTTGTTACCATACCAGTGCACAATTACTTCTTGTCATATTCAAGAAAAGTTTTTGTGTATGTTCAATTTTTGGGGAAGAAGCAACAATTTCTCTTGCGTATTAATACAGTATTACGACATTTAGGCTTTTACAAATTAAAGACAACAATAAAGATTAAATGATAATAACTTGGCCTTAACAATAAATATTATATGATCATAACCTGGCTTCAACAATAAATATTATATGATAATAACTTGACCTTAACAATACATACTGCGTGATAATAACTTGACCTAAACAATACATATTATATGATAATAACTTGACCTTGACAATACATACTATATGATGATAACTTGACCTTAACACTACATATTATATGATACTAACTTGGTCTCCACAATAGCGTTGTCGGGATAACGACTGGTGATTTGGTTACCTTAATTCATTGCCCTGTAGAGATGCACGCATGTTAGAACCCAAAACGTCATAGTGACGAAAACGTCATACCTTGGTAGAATGAAATATACAGTTTTAAGTTTAACTTCAACCATCTCGGTCATCGCTTACACAATCCTGCGTGGCGTTTCTGAAGAAGACGGGGCAGGGCCACTTGGGGGTTACTGAAGTGATTGATTGACAATGATCGACCTCTTGGAGGTCGAAATTCGCGAATAAGGCACGGGAAAATAAGGAAATCTAACGTTTTTAGGAGTAGAAGGTTCCTGATTTGGTTCCTGATGGCGCAGACCGTGTGGTATGACGTTTTCGTCACTTATGACGTTTTGGGTCCTAACACACGCACATGTTGTCACGTTAACCACACACGCTTTTCGCGAGCGTATCATATGATTGAGCCACAAGACCGTGAAATCGAAGCCGTCATGTTATATTGTCTGACCCTTTAATTGTTCGTCTTATTGATGTACACCACCTCGCATTCTGGTGGCAATTATGTCTTAGTTTCATATAACGGAGAGCTCTTACTAATGGAGTCGGCGAAATGACATAAGTGTCATGACTAAGTAATAGTGTCATCTGTGTCTAACGACGAATCCATACGTTGTCACAACGTTGCCTTATGGTCGGAAACACGCCAAAATCTTCATAGACAACACATGAATGTCAGTCGCCTTATTCTTATTATTGAAAATATCAAAACACGAATTCCCACATAGAAATGGCGCTAACGGCTAGCGCGTTCCCAAATTGGAATAATATCGTGACTAATACAATGATTCAGTAGTGACGCCATGGTCTTTGTTCTTCAGACAGATGGAAGGAGGCAGAAGCTACCTCACCAGGGTTTCGGCGTCGACCTCTCGCCGTCGTCGGTCGGTGGTGCTGCAATACAAGGGCCTTCTTACTTCGCCACCCCCGGCGCCCCCTATCAGGGCCCCGGGGCTCACGAGGGACCCGAGCGCAGGTTCCCGTGCCCCGAGTGCGGCACGAGCTACGCCACGATGACCGGGCTCCGCATCCACGTGAATAAACACCGCGGGATTTACCCCTACAACTGCGACATCTGCGAGAAGGGATTCAGCGCCAAGAACAACTTGGATGACCATCTCCGCCACCACACGGGCAGCAGACTCCAGTGCGAATTCTGCGATAACTCCTTCATCGCCAAGCGGCGCTATAAGGAACATATGAAATTCGCTCATAATACAGTCACATGATATTAATTGTAATGAAATTGATAGAAATTTAAGCAGGCCTATATGTGATTTAATATGTTTATATGGACGGATTCTTGCCATGCAGATATGGTAGTGCCTGGTTCTGTCCTTTTGTGTTTAGTTTCGTACAGTTAATTAAAGCGGCAGGGCAAATGATTGTACATGTAATCGTGGCCAAGAACGAAAATTCAATCGGTGTTGTATAAGAGTAGGTTGTAGATAAACCATGTAGTGAAAGGTTGTGCCCACGTGCTGAAGTTTTTAAAGGCCAGCTTCTGGGTAAATTAATTCGTCAAATTAACATAATATACCCACAAAAGAGTAAATACTGAAGCAGTCTGGGTGGTTGTGCAAACTGTTCGGCTCATAGTTTGGTAAGTGCGGCACGTTTTAGGCTGTATCAACTCTGAATGATCAAAGCCGCAATGTTCGCTTGAAGTGACGTAGATGCAGGTTCCGGTTTAATCGCTAAATATAGGCAGGTGAAGGGTTTATGTAAATATTAAGATGATTTGGTATTTTTGAGAAAGGAGGTAACCAGTATAGATGTTCAATATGTTGACTTCATAATTTCTGGAATAGCATTTTAACCTGGGATGTTTTGCAATCACGAATGATCGCCTCTAACTATATGTTGATGTTTTAACGCATCATATGGGATAATGGCAAATATTTCTAATAGTGCTCCCGAATCAAATTAACGGGTATTATATTGTGATGGCGTGATATATTGGGATTAATATCTATGGACCTGGGAGGTGGACTTTAGGGTGACTCAGGGGACACACTCGTGGCATGATACCAGGATTTCTTAGTGGCTTACTCGTGGGATACAAGTGGGGATACAGAAAGATCAGAAATTAAGTCACACTTGACAAGTTGTCTATGTCTATAAGAAGGTGAACCTAAACGGGCGTATTGCGTCACTGGGTTCTCGTAGACTGCAACATTGTGCATGTATTCGTAATCGTAGCCAGACATAGATTGTTTGACGCCTGTCTGGGGGGTTGGCGCGAATTCGGAGTTATATAAGATGAAGTTCTGTCTCATACAGGGGGGTGGGGGAGGAGCAGTTCCGATTTTGACTCGGCAAGCAGCATCAAATCTACCTTTCGGACCCAGCTTTCTAAGTTCTTATTCGACTAAATTGAAAAGAACGTTCTACAAACCCTAGCTGTGGGGGGTGCGCCTAGCGTATTAAATTTTGTTAAAACCTGGCACAGGACGGTGTGTAGAGTGTGTACGACGAGACTGTTACGCGAAAACAATAAAAGCGGCATTGGGACTTTGATCTTCTTTGTGATTGCCTGTTTTATTTACGTTTACGGCTACAATACATACATTTAACCGGTGATATCTGTTAGTGTGCGGAAACATTTAGAAACCTGTGCTCGCGTGTTTCCATAAAGAATTGTATTCTGACCGTTTAAAGCGATGATGACCCCCTACACACACAGTCACATTTCCTTAGATGGGTGCTATAGTCCGGCAGATAAGTGCATTTTTTGGGCCGAATCGTTGAAATTGTGATACAAGCACCAAATTTGGCCTACATGTACTATTCGAACCACTTCTTCAGAAAAACGCGTTAGCCAATCAAAATTTTAAGATGGCCGCCAACGAGATTCTGTAGTCACGATTTTTTCGGACAACGGAAAAAAGTCAAAATTTAATTAAATATAGGTCGGTTAAGGCATATTTGATCATGCAAGTACAATTTATCTCCATTAATCCCAATTCCAAGATGGCCGCCATTTTTCTACTAATGTGATCGAAGACAAACGCTCAAGGGGGTAATTAGCTGCAGGAGCTAGTAGTAGTAAAGTAGTACTACGTGTATCACGCTGTAATCTAGTTTGTGGCAGTCGATCATTATGCAAGAATTTTAATTTTAATGGTCCACACTGAAATTTTGGATGATAGGGGACCTTTAAAATTTGTTCGGCTGTTGTACTCAACGGGGTCCGGTCTCATGTAACGGTCATAAGATGTGCGCAGTTCACACAGCATTAAAGCAATATATTCCGTAATTTTTTGTGTTACGAACCCCTTCTCCATGTCAAATAAGTACACTCTATCTTGAGTTTAAATCCTGAAAGCCTGTGGGCTATCCGGAGAGAAGCATTTTGGTCAACGGAGCAGAAGTTGGTGGCCGGCTTTATATCCTTACGCGCCTGTTCGCAGTTCGCTATTTTGAGTGTGATGTCGACCGCGGCTCGCTATCACGTCCGCGCGCGATAAAAATAAACCGCGCAGTTTTATGTTGAAATGTTTGTTTCACAGACTGAAAGAGATGTAAAAACATGTGCATCATAAATTTTGAGATACTTTAGTCTTGATTCTAAAATGTAAAAAATCTAAGATGGCGCATGTAAGCATATTACTTTAATGCAGGGCACAAAGCCATAGTGCAGCGAATAGAGCCACAATCCAGCGCACGGAGCCATAGTCCAATGTGTGGAACCATAGCAAGCGACCGGGGCCATAGTCCAGCGCACGGAGCCATATAGTCTAACGCATGGAACCATAGCGAGCGACCGGGGCCATAGTCCAGCGCTCGGAGCCATATAGTCAAACGCGTGGAACCATAGCGAGCGACCGGGGCCATAGTCCAGCGCACGGAGCCATATAGTCCAACGCGTGGAACCATAGCGAGCGACCGGGGCCATAGTCCAGCGCACGGAGCCATATAGTCCAACGCGTGGAACCATAGCGAGCGACCGGGGCCATAGTCCAGCGCACGGAGCCAGTCCAACGCATGGAACCATAGCGAGTGACCGGGGCCATAGTCCAGCGCCCTCCCCTCATGCTATATTTTTTTTAGCATGAACTCCTCTTTAGTGCAAGTTAAACCACATTTTGGTATCTCCCTACTCAAATTAGACATCCCCCTCTTTAAAATATTGCGATTAATCCGTAATTTCGTATTTTTTATTTGTTTTTATTGTGCAGGTATAGCTATAAACACTACTTTATGTCAGCTGCAAATTAGGGTCTATGTCTTCACGATTGAGGGAGGATGTCACTGCCATTTTGTTCTTGCATTTTAACATGCAGATATACATTATACCGCATCCGTACATATATAGAGTCAACACAAATGGAAAAACGCGGACAACGGTGGGAAATTGCTATGTTGTTACTTTCAAGTTGCATCTTGCAAGGTTTACTCACGCCTGCAACATTTTACCCCTTTCACGGAAAATATAACAACGCTTTTGCCGTACTTTCTGTTTTCACTCGTACGGAGAACCAGTCAAGCGACTCTATGGGCGACGCGCCACCTAGCGAGAGATTGGCTGGCGATGTTGCGGTAGCGTTGTTAGTCGTAAACAGGTATAAAAGCTTAGAAAGTACAAGTATTTTGGAAGAAGATGTCCATAATGCATGTGTTTTTTCGAGTCGTTTCTATTGTCCCTTATGCGAGTGACATTATTGTAGGCGTAAGAATTGTGGGTATTCTGAAACTGTTCACTACGCACCTAAAACTTATATTATCGCCCACCGAATTGCTGCCGAAACCGACCGCCGTCACGGTGGTTAGGGCGGGGTACGTAGGCTACGGCCGCCATATCCTGTGGCCGCCCGTGGCAGCTCGTGGGGGACGGGGTGGGTGGCGGTTGGGGGTGTTTTCTGTGGGGGCTTGGTTGGTCAATTGGTTTTGGGGTGGAGTGGCAAACTTGAAAGGAGGGATTAAGATTAATTTACGGTCGAGGTCAGTCGAGTGGGTGGGACGGGTTGTTAATTAACACTGATGCAAATTACATGGCTGTTCCAATTATTGCACTCCCGCCTCTAGTACTTATATCGCCTAACCTGTAGTAAACGTTTTTGCAGGGGGAGATATAGCATTAGAATGAGTAACACTGAACTAGCTGTGCCTTTGGCTTTGGCATTGCTTCTTCATCGATCTTCATGTGTATCAGGCATTAAATTGATAGGGGTTGTTAAAGAAAATATTTAGTTTTTAATCTTTTATTTTATTGTGATAGCAAGACTTTTAAGCAACTTAATTAAAAACACCCAGCCGATTAATCTATCAATTTTCACCGGGACATTTCTCTACCCCACAAACTTGCCCTGCAACATGGCCCACCAGCCGAATGGCGGTCCATCTTCATTCAAGTCCCTCCCTGCAACTAATTTATATAACTTTACTTCTATTCACTCACGTCCTGAAAATAACAGTCCACTTGTCAGGTCTTCCACTGAAAATAACAGTATACGATTAGCGCTATTAGACAACCCTCTGCCGTGCTGGTCCAGTGGCTAATCTCCGACCCCCCCCCCCCCACTGCCCCTCCCTCATCCCGCTACCTCAACCCATGTTCTTGAAGCTTTTATGACTTTCGTCAGACACTCATTTCTTTGGTCTGTAGTATATTTTCCTGTAATCCGGTCGATTTTTGTCACCTCTCACTTCATTTTCAAAAAGCACCAGTGTTCAATGTTCAAGGCCAGTCTTTACCTAGATACTGTTAGAGCTAGGCAGGATTTGGTGCCTTTGCGCAGTATTGCATCGTTTTTGTACATAGCATCAGGTATGCATATAGCTCCAAAGCATATCACAAAAATATGTAACTTTTCTAGAATGCCTAAATGGTTATTTTCGTAAGTAGGTAGTGTTTATAAATATGCCTCTTGCATAAACTGCCTTTTAAATGCAAGAAATTATATTTTATCTTGTTTTGACCCTGGATACTTATTTTCAGGTACTTGCAGTAATCATAGAGGTGTTAAAATGAGTTACAACAGACCTGAGAGACCCTATATGTCGGGGCCCCCAGTGATACCAGGGCCTCACTATGGCGGTGGCTGGTATGGGGGACCGAGACACCCCTCTGGGAATGTTCAGCATGGAGGTGGTAGGGCTGAAGGTCCAGGATATCCAAATGTCTCGAACAGCTTCCCTCAGTCTTACCCAACTGGCCCAGCAATGTCTGGACCTCCGCCGTACTGGCCACCCGGCCACCAGAGAGGGCCAGCACCTGGGCCTCCGCCCCACATGCCTTCCTTTCCGCCGATGAGACCACCGCCTGGGCCGCCACCTCACCCACTCCCTGGATCACTATCTCACCCACCACCCGGCACACCAACTCACCCACCCCCTGGGCCACTATTGCAGCCACCCCCAGGCCCACCACCTGGATCACTTTCTCACCCGCCACCAGGCCCACCACCTCACCCACCCCCTGGGCCACCTCCTGGAGCACCACTATCTCACCCACCAACTGGTCCTCCCTTTAGACCACCGTCTGGATTTCCACCATCTGGAGTGCCTCCAAGCGGACCGCCTCCCTCAGGACCACCACCACCACACGTACCGCCTCCATCCGGATTTTCTCCATCAGGATTACCGCCCTCTGGACCAACTCCTTCAGGAATTCCTCTGACTGGACCGCCAGCACCGCCATCGGGATTGCCGCCGTGCGTCCCTCCTCCACAATCCGTACCACCACCGTCCAGACCGCCACCATCACCTGGACCAGGATCTGGCTCTACAGGGATCTCCACAAGCATCCCATGTGTCCCTCCTGCCGGATTGTCATCCCATTCCTCCCCGCATGGCCCCCCACCCTCCCCACACACTGGCACTCCCTCGCCACGTGGACTTCCTACACCTGGACAATATCCCTGGGGGTCCAGGCAGGTGTCTCCATGGCAGCGGCCACCCCCGCCTTCCGTACAACCCGCCGCGGCGTACGGTCGGCCAACCCCTCCCAGTGGACAACGCCCTCCACCCACGGCAAACCATCCTCCGGGGAGAGGCCACCAGGGCCCTCACGTTTCCTCGAACCCCAGCTCCCAGTCTTACCCACACTTCCAAGGAGATCCCCCCTATCCACAGCCCTCAGTGGCCCGAGACAGCAAGCTGGACAAACGTGAAACCCCCAGTTGGACACCTGCGAAGGAAGAGTTTGGCGCTAGTCAGTCGTGGGAAACAAAGAATCCCACCCAATCCGGAACTGATCCAGAAACCATGAATGACAGAGAGAAGGATGCCGAGTGGCTGAGGACGTGGATCCAGAACAAGTGTGTGGCGAAGAAGCCGACGCGAAGAAAGCAGCAATCCCACATCACGGTGAGTTACTGCTCACAACCCAGATGTTAGCCATCGGGGTAGCACATGAGAGCAAAGCTTTTCATGCGGCGATGTCCTATACTTGTATAATGATCTTAAATGGTTTGTTGAACTTTACTGGACATATGGTCTGATTTCTAGCGTTAATTCAGTAAGTTATGTACAATTGATGTTTAGAAACCTCATATCCTAGGTACAAGCTGAAAAACAATATTGATGATATAGCCCGCCAGACTTGAACACACCTTTTTATTTATTGCACCCTGTGTCTTAGATATGTGTATCTTATTTCCATAGAAAAGCATTTTAAGAGTTTTATGAGAATGGAGCCTGTTCAGCATCCCTAAACTGGTGCAAAAATACCCTTTTCTGCCCGATTTACCTTTATCAAGTAAATATTACAGTTAGGGGAAACGTGAATGCTAATCTTTCATTTCCGTATACTATGCTGATGTTTATTTAATTAGCGGGGTATTTTAGAATTAAATAATTGGTCTTTAAGACCGTCTGTTATGTCGCAGCGGTGGACGCTATCATTACTCACCTCCCTGTCACCCAGGTGTCGTCAGGAAGACAGCTGATGAGAGAAGCCCTCACGCTAAATCAGCAATTGAAGAAGATTGCCGCGAAGCTTAGGGAGGGCAGCGCTTGTTCCGAGGATCCTCACGTCGTGTCCAAGGCCAAGGTGGGCAACTGCCTGAGGTTCATATACTGCCATCCACGGAAGGTTATAGATTGATACACCATAATTAGAGAGAAGAAAGAAACCTTTTTGCGTAGTGTAAAGACGACATAGCTTCTTATGATAAACGAAATTATCATGAAATTAATCATATAATTTTGTTTATCATTCCGCGGGTCGTAATATTTATTGCACATTTTTGTTTCATATAAAATAAGTACGGAGTTGTAATGGTGTTGAAAACTGCCCTTTTGTTTGATCAGGAAAGACTTCAACAAATCAAAGAAATCTTGACGAAGGATGACAATATCTCCTACCTTCAAAGGCGAACATTAGCCCTGAAGAAAAAGAGGGTAAGTAATAAGTTTGCAAAAGTTTTCATCTGTATATTGAAATGTTCGACAATAGTAAGGCGATAACCGTGGCGTTAGGGCTAGGTCAGCCCAAGCGGCCGGTGCTTGGTTCGAAACCCTGTGCAAATATCTGTTTTGGCAGGATAACACCCCACGTCTTTCTTCGCTAAGAGTGAACAGTTACGCCCGGAGACAAGGCGCTCCTTAAAGGTTAAACCCCCCTACTTTTAAAAATCAAGCAACCGCCGTTATGTTCCACCCGGGATTGCCCCCCATTGACCCGAAATTACCTTCATAGGTTCAAAGGTTCCTCCCAGAATAACCTACCAATATCTCTACACAGGCGCGTCACCGTCGCCAGTTGGAAGAGAGGTCCCGTATGTGGCAGGAAGCGGAAGAGCGCAAGCGCCACCTACACGTCGCCATTGACAACTGGCAGAGGGCGCTGCTTCAAAAAGCAGAGGACACGAAGCGTGTAAGCTGGTGACGCGATATCTTGACCGTCCCGCAGGATTAAAACTAACTATCTAACTATCAGTCAGAATGGTTTATTTTATTTCGTGGATTGCGTTTTTAATAGTAGTATTCGTTATTTGTGTCTCATCTAATCTGTATATAATAGGCCTCTTGCAATGATAATTGTATGATATTATTATATAGGAAATAATTGATTGATTCTAAATGATATAACATATAGCTTGTTGTCTGTAAATAGTAGGCATAGACAAATAAGGATTTTATAATTAGAAAAGACCTAATAAAGTAATGAGGCAAAATTATGCCTTTCAAGGGGCTTGACAAATATTTATATACACTAGTTTATCAAAATAATTGAATGGCGATAAAAGAACTAATATTTGTCAAGCGACATATTTGTCTTGATTTGAATTGTACTAACTGCAAAGCACTCGGAAAGCCGGCCAAAGTTATGTTTTATGTGATACACGATTTAGACAGCGACTCCTTATCACTTGTACTACGCATTCCTGACCCGATATGTCGACAGGAAGCGGAAATGAAGGCGGCTGCGGACCAGACGCTGAGCGAAGTGCGCCGGAAGCTCTCCGAAGCCGACAAGGCTGTGCAGCTCCTGAAGGCCACCCGGAAACTGCGTCAGATCCGGAAAGACAGCGCCACCAAGAAAGGTAGTCCTGCTGTCTCCGTCCATGTGGGGGGGGGGGCGCCTCGATAGCTCAGGGGTTAGAGCGCTCACCTTCAGTGTTCTGGTCACCTGAGAGCCTAACGGCACGTGGATCGGTGGTTCGCACCCCGCTGTGGCCATGTCTGTGTGGTCGCAGGATAAAGATTCCATGTCCTTCTTCCCAAAGAGTAGGGGGTTAGATTATTGAATCTACCCCCGGGGACATGGCTCCACTCTTCCTTCCTTCTCCCATTGTCGCGATATGGCCAAAAGTTGTTAAAGCGTCCTGAATATACGTACAACCGTCCCGGCGGGGAGAGTCGCTGAGGTGAACGACTCGACTCGACTTCAAAGCCAGTGTTTTACTGTAGACTTTAGGTCTTTGCTTTGCTGTGGGTTGGCGGGGATCCATCTGCCTTATACAGATTGTGGCAAGGAAACTTACTAAGTATTCTTGGTTCCAAGCCATCAATGCAGGCATATCATGCATGGCGTGAGGTCACCGACATGTTATGCGTCTGTGATGTACATGATCTGTAAACAACTGTAGTTTATGTGTGAGTATTCTGTTTTGAGGTGTGCCTTGTTTTATATTTCCTGACGATCTTGGTTTGGCAAAGTAACTTTGTCTTATAGACTTAACAAATTAACCAACATCGTTGCCAGACGTCTGAATAAGACGAGATACAATATCGGTAAATCACTTATAATTACTACACATTATAGAATCTCTTATAATTTTAAAATTATTACACAGTGATCAATAATTACATTATTGTGTCTTTCAATAGGTTCATACACATCATCGGAAGCGGACAGAATGTTTGAGGAGAGACTTGGCGCCATGATGACGATGTGGCAGAAGCAGCTTCAGACGTATCAGAAAGAGAAGCGAGCGTTAGAGGTAGGAAGTGGAGGCTCGCTGAGAAATGTTCACGTGAATTGAAAGAACATTTTTAGATTTAAAGGCGGGACATATAGCTGAGTCAATAATCTTTATGTTCTCATAAACGTCATATTTTTTTGCTGGCACACAGATGATGACAAAAGTTAACGTGAACTTTTAAAAGTGAAATGTTTTAACTTAAAGGCAATTGACATGCAACGGACGATATGTCCTCATAAACGTAATATTTTTTTAATGGCACACAAGTGATGAGAAATACTAACGTAAACTTTTAGAAGTGAAAAGTTCAAGCTAAAAGGCCATTGACGGGATATGCAACGGCCAATAGTTTGTCTTTGTGTCCTCATAAATGCGATATTGTTTTACTGGCACACAGGTGATGATGGAGATTGAGCAGGAGGAAACAAAGGAGAAAGAAAGGGCCCTCAAGAAAATCACCGACAAAGAAAAACTGAAGAAATGGGAAAGAAATGTGGAGAAGTCTTTATTTGGCCAATCTGGTAAGTTTGTCAGGATGTGTCATTGATGGTAAGAGCTTTCAAATTCCGCTTGGAAAGGGATTCCGAAATCGGTATGGCACGACACAGCCCATTCAAGCTGAAAATGCCGTTAAGGCCTATTCAAATCAAATAAAATCTTATTATAGATCGCTGGAGGTAAATTCTTTCTCCATATTACACACTTTAGTTATTGGGTAATCAACAATTAGGCCAAGGTTTTATGTTCTTTATACATAAGTAATGTGCACACAAGGGGTAAGTTCTGCCTAGAATAAAATTATATTATTTGTCTACTTGCGTAACAAAATTGGGCCCAGGTTCCATGCATGCAATGGCCATTAATCATATATCGTACACAGTTGCAGCATTCGCCCGGGAAGCGGACCCCTTGTACCAGTACTACACAGCGGCCGAGAGCAGTCCGGATCTCCTTGTTCGAATAAGGTTAGTGTGTTTGAGCGATTGCTTTAAAGCTTACATGCGCCATCTTAGATTTTTTAAAATTTTAGAATCAAGACTAAAAGTATCTCAAAATTATGATGCATATATGTTTTATATCTCTGAGAGTCTGTAAAAGAACAATTTCAACATAAAACTGCGCGGTTTATGTACATCGCGCGCGGACGTGATAGCGAGCCGCGGTCGACACTGGAAAGGGTCAATGTACATATGGCGCATGTTTCACGAACGCAGTTCAGCCGGCGACTAGCCTTAGTCGGCTAAAATTAAGGCTAACTGCCAATATGGCAAATGGCAAATAAAATAGAGGTCATGATAGCAATGTTAACAAAGAAATCGTGCCCGGAAAATTTGGCACGATATAATAACTGGGATCTCGTGAGAATTTGACATACGCTCTTCATATTCATGCTAGCTGCATTTTGAATGTTCACCATTTATAAGACACCGAACTGAGTATTTGTCAATGTGAACTTATTGGATGTAGACGTAAATGGCACAAGCGCGCTCCTTTGTGCATTTTTACACGCCTTATTGGTGAAAGAAATGCTATGAAGAACTGACCGGAGTGCTTCTCTGGTTATAGCGTAGGCATCAGAATAATGGAATAAGTTGTAACATCCAAAAATATTCAGGAGCTAGGGTGAATACGATGCTATCACCTGTACCAGGATATAGTGTGTTTGGGTTTTGTTTCAGACGAGACTGGGATATGTACAGCGTGCCCGAGGGGGTGCAGGGCGGCAGCAGACTCCCAGCCGGCTGGGTCACACCCTCCACCCCGTCCAGTGAAGCCTGGGCCTCTGCTCTGAAGACCCCCGGCGTTCATAAGGTCTCACGGGACTGACACGAACGCCAGACAAGATTACTGTTGATATCGAATCACTGTGAAATTCCGCCATCTTGTTTACACATAAAACGCACATCAGCGATGAAATAAACGGTTGAAGATAACACTTTTCAGCGTGATATTTGTTTTATTTATGTTTGGATGTATACATCATATCATTTTATAACAAGTATAACAATCGCAAAGCTTCAAAGTAATAACAACCACCAAAAACCATGCACAAATGAGGACAAAGTGCGCGTTTTCGATGAATCCATAGCAATTTAGTCGTTTTCGATTGAACACTTGAGTCGGGAGTGTAAATGGAGAACAAAATTAGGATTTTTGTAACCGTGGCTATTTGGGAACTGGAATTCGGTAAAAACGACTACAGTTTGTATATTCTGCCTGATAAAAACGTCATTTTCTTAACCGCCTAACGCTCATATATTACCTCTGTAACAAACCAAAGCGTTTCTCCTAGAATAAAAAATCCTGTCAAATCAACCTTGTTCAAGGATTTTCCAGATCTTAGGATCACTATTGAGTTTGTACAACCAGTTTTTCTATAACTAGGGCAATTACTGTCTACCCAAAACTCGAAAGACCAAGCTTCCGACGACAACCAACTGGGCTTCGGTGGATATGTATTTTGTTACATACGGCAACTTCATGAAGTGACACCGGAATTCATAGATATTTATAGCTATGGGCTGGCCTTAACCAGATGTAGCGTATCAAAGTATCAGTATTTTGGGTATTTGCAAGTTTATAGTTCACAAGGAAACGTCTTGTTAGAGGCCAGATTCGGACCATCTGAGTATCTCTTTGCAGTATTCCATTGAAATGGAATTCATGTTTACGCCCATAAAACGGCGGCTGCTCACCATTTATGCATTTTTTTTGAAAGGATGCCAAACCAAAAAAAGACTTAACTTACCGCCATACCCGTGGCACTGACAAATTTTCCTTACTTGTTTTCATTTGTGAGAGCGGTGCTCGTGAAAAAAAATCACTTCTTAAATACCAACAAATACAGTAATAATGTAATATAGCCACACCAAATTCAGCGGCAGTTTATAATACTTCTGTAAATATACGACACATAAGGCAGCAGTGGTACCTGCAGGACCGACACAAAAGTCACAAACTACAATACCCATCTCGCATGAATTCTTGCCGCGTCGCTGGCGTAAGAATGAAACACATTCCTTATGGTCAGCGTTAGATGGTTGTATATTCAGGACGCTTTAACCACTTTTGGTCATATCGCGTCAATGGGAGAAGGAAGGGAGAGTGGAGCCATGTCCCCGGGGTTAACCCCCTACACTTTGCGAAGAAGGACATGGGATCTTTATCCTGCGACCACACAGACATGGCCACAGCGGGGCTCGAACTACCGATCAACGTGCCGTTAGGCTCTCAGGTGGTCAGAGCACTCAAGGCGAGCGCTCTAACCTACCGGGCCAGCGCGAACATTGCTTGGAGAGCACTTGGACATCAATATAGCTCACTCACCGCAGCCTCGTTGCTTGGAGAGCACGTGGACATAAATATAACTCACTCACCGCAGCCGTGTTGCTTGGAGAGCACGTGGACATAAATATTACAGTGCGGTACCTTGTTCTTGGAAATTCTCGCACACCATAAGCGATACATCACTTTATTGATGCCCAAATCAAAACAAGACGCGGGCCTACTACCATACGTCTCACGATCGACTTTTATATATAAGTAGTGTGGACTACCTAGCAAGCAGAGTTATTTTGTTTTCACTGTGTTATATTTACAAATGCTAAACGGACATGTTCCGAGATTCGACCTGAAAACTCTAAGTAGGGTCATAATCCAAAGAGCAACGAGTCACTGAACACCTTGGTAAATGCAGCATCCAACCGACGCAAATAACACTGGCACGACAAGTTTCACTGGCTCTGAAGCGTTGAGATCCCCACCCAGCAGAGATCATTTAACATACATACGTTCTCCGACACGCGTCACTGACACCGACACCGACAAAGTTACCTCGTGAATGTTTCTACGGCACGGACCGGACCAATAGTCCACAATAACCGACCTCAAGACTCAAGCCGTACTCCTGCCATCAATCACAGACAACCGATTATAGTGATACCCAATTACGGAACGCATGAGATAAAATGACATTGAGGGGGCCCCCAGACCTCTGACCCTTTACAGGAATGAGATGGACGGTATTATTCATTATTCACCGACAAAACAGAAACATAAATATCCGCCCCGTCACGTGACCCCCCCCCCCCCCATCCCCCCCCAAACCCCATATACTCCCACCCTTTAACCACACAGAGTATCACTGCCAGAGTCCAGAGTAGTTTCCCCAGAGGCCGGCAGGGAGCGGGCCTCCCGCCGCGAACAGCTTGGTGCCCGACTCGTTGAAGCAGTGCGTGTAGAGGGCGTTGGGGTAATCCTGATCCATGAAGAAGTCTCGGTATGTTGCATCGTGCGACTGAAAGGCAGAAGTGAAACAAACCAGCATTAAAGTGTTCGTGCCACGATTTTGTCTTTTTCAAGGTTAATTTGGTTTAGGGAAAATAAACAAATAACAATATGTTTTAATGGGAGTTAACATTTTTTTATTTCACGATATCCCTATGAACGCGTTCGTCAAAGTAGCAAAAGTGAGGTCCGGCGGGTCTATTTCTGTGAGAATTGCATCTTAGCGTTATTTGAAAATTCCCTAATGATGTCACAAGATTGACAGTTGAGCTTTGATGCAGCGCGTAGACATCTGTTGTCGAGGGCGTGTATTGTTTTCATGGTTGAGCGCGTTTCGTTGAATTCAAGCCAATGAGCAGAAAGAATCTGAGTCTCAATATAAAAGCACATGCGTTTGTATTCCCCTTTGACGTCACTTTCCTCGCCCGCAGAAGTTGAAATGGTAGGTGCAAAAACAAGTGAAAAAAGTATGCCCTCTACTATTTTGGGCGTTACAGCTCGATAATATAAACGTGGAAACACAGAAGATTAATATGAGCTAAAGTCGTTTTGGCGTGGCACGAAAACTTTAACTACAAGCAGTGGGTGGAGGATGCTGGTCGGGTAAGCGTGTTAAATTGAAATTCAAGGCCCCCCGGGGCGGGGGGGGGGAGGGGGCACTAGATTACTACAATGGTGTGGTGGGGGGGGGGGGTGCCGCCCAGGCCATAGAGGGCAATTGGAGAACGAGAGAAAAGTGTGCGATTTTGTAGTCATTGAGAGACATTTTTGGTTAAAAAAGGCCATCCAAAATAGACACTGACAGAAAGTTGTGGTGAAAGAGTTCTCTAAAACAGACACTGACAGATATTTAAAAAGTCAAAAAAGGCATCGGAAATAGATACTGACATTCCTGACAAAGATGTAGGCTAATTATTTGAACACTTTCGATATCAACGGGACTATATAGTCAAGAACTGCATTTTTGAAGAAGAAAAAAAGCTAGTCTTAGCTGGGCACTTCAAGAGAAAAAGATACGTGTTTCGGGAAGTGCGAGAAAAAAGGCCAAAAGGGGTCATTTGGGCGTCACACATGCATATGCCTAACTATGTATTGCCCGCACCCCCCACCCCGCGGGAGCCAAGGCAGCGCGTGTGATCATGGAATGCAATGAAAAGAATGGGTGTCTTAGCCACTTTTGTGCACACAAGGGGTCAAAGGTTAGAAAATATGGCACTATCCCGATTAGACTGGTTCAAGGACAAGAGTCTACAGCTTTGAATTGTTTCTATTTCATCTATTTCATTACTGAAGCTACGTCACAGATGTGAAACAGACATATTCAAAGTGCGCTAAAGCACTGCGATGGTTTATGTAATACAAGCGCATAGTACGCGCAATTTACTAACACAAAACTAAGACACGGATCCGTTCGTTCCACTTCTCCTCTTGAGCTTTGGTCAGACATAAAAGCAGACTATATGAAGAAAATTCCTTGTGATCTTCGCAAAAATATTTTTTAATATTTTAAGTGTCGTTAAACATCATTGGCCTTATAATATCGTGTTTACAGTTGCCCTGCACTCACCAGCCAACCCTTGCCCACATTGAGCGACAGATTGTGTCCACATCCATGCTCCAAGTATCGACTTGCCCGCAGGTCATAGAAGTAAATGTGTCCAGCACCAGTGCCTATCGTTAATAAATCGTCTTGGAAGTTCAGTGAACGGATACCTGTAAGAAACACGCCAAAGAGTTAGTACATGTGTATACATATTTTAGTCAAATACATTATTACATATCAATACAAGTTGAAGAAGTCCATATATATTATTAGCCTAATACCAGTAACATCAGTGACAGCTCATTATATTAATGGAATACGCGTTTTATCATATTTTATTTCCTTTGTGTGGACATTCCCAATCTCCCTGTCGCTTTATGACCAGCTATGATGACATACAAATGGTTGTGCATACATTGAGTTCACCCCGGGTACTATTGGATTACTATAGAGATATAGCTAAGTATCGGGCCTGGAGAGCATGTGAGAATCTATATAAGCCACTCACCGCAGCCTGGTTGCTTGGAGAGCACGTAGCGGGTATATATTACTCACTCACCGCAGCCTCGTTGCTTGGAGAGCACATGGACATCAATATAACTCACTCACCGCAGCCTCGTTGCTTGGGGAGCACGTGGACATCAATATAACTCACTCACCGCAGCCTCGTTACTTGGAGAGCACGTGGACATCAATATAACTCACCGCAGCCTCGTTGCTTGGAGAGCACGTGGACATCAATATAGCTCACTCACCGCAGCCTCGTGGCTTGAAGAGAACGTGAACATCAATATAACTCACCGCAGCCTCGTTGCTTGGAGAGCACTTGGACATCAATATAGCTCACTCACCGCAGCCTCGTGGCTTGGAGAGCATGTGGACATCAATTGAACTCACTCACCGCAGCCTCGTTGCTTGGAGAGGACGTGAACATCAATATAACTCACCGCAGCCTCGTTGCTAGGAGAGCACTTGAACATCAATATAGCTCACTCACCGCAGCCTCGTGGCTTGGAGAGCACGTGGACATCAAGATAACTCACTCACCGCAGCCACGTTGCTTGGAGAGCACATGGACATCAATATAACTCACTCAGGGCAGCCTCGTTGCTTGGGGAGCACGTGGACATCAATATAACTCACTCACCGCAGCCTCGTTGCTTGGAGAGCACGTGGACATCAATATAGCTCACTCACCGCAACCTCGTGGCTTGGAGAGGACGTGAACATCAATATAACTCACCGCAGCCTCGTGGCTTGGGGAGCACGTGGACATCAATATAATTCACTCACCGCAGCCTCGTTGCTTGGAGAGCACGTGGACATCAATATAATTCACTCACCGCAGCCTCGTTGCTTGGAGAGCACGTGACCATCAATACAACTCACCGCAGCCTCGTTGCTTGGAGAGCACTTGGACATCAATATAGCTCACTCACCGCAGCCTCGTGGCTTGGAGAGCACGTGCACATCAATATAATTCACTCACCGCATCCTCGTTGCTTGGAGAGCACGTGACCATCAATATAACTCCCCGCAGCCTCGTTGCTTAGAGAGCACTTGGACATCAATATATCTCACTCACCGCAGCCTCGTGGCCTGGAGAGCACGTGCACATCAATATAATTCACTCACCGCAGCCTCGTTGCTTGGAGAGCACGTGGGAGCAGCGCTTGAGGCAGCGCGGGTCGATGAGAGCCACGTGGGACTGGGACCCGACGGCGTAGAGCTGCCGGGTCTGGGACACCGACATGCACACGTTCTCCCGGTGGTTGACCAGCTTCTTGCTCACTTTCTGCGAACGCAAAGACACTGTCGACGTACAGACACACCTCGTCGCAGAGCGGAGTCTCCTCATAGTAACTATAAGAGATGCCAACCACGAAAGAATCCTGTGCTATGCTAAGTTAGGTCTGTAAGTTTATTTCATTTTATAGGAGGTCACCAGCCCCATAGTACAAATAGGGTTACATCCATATCTCCGTGTGACAGGTTATAGACATTTACTTATGGCTGCTTGTTTGGCGAAACGTTTCCGAATAACCGTGTGTTTGTTTCACGACCCTTATATTATTATTGTGAACAAAATAGCCTTGTGTTCTCTACATCCTTTCATGTGATAGGGCTTCAAACCCATTGCCATCTGTGATATAAACAAATTTTGTTTGGTAGAATGGCTTAATCTGTAAGATTGCAGGACTACAATGGGCCAAAAGGGTCAAAGGTTGAAACAAAAGACATGCCTTGTGGGACAGCCCAATATACTACTCGCAGAAAGACATGGAATCCCCAAAATAAAAGTACGTTTTTGTAAATGTCAGTCAACTGATACAAGCTTTCAGACGCGAAGCATATAAATGAAATCCAGACCTACTTGGTTAAAGGTCTCGGCATCCCATAAATGAAGGTATGCATTTAACGACAGGGCCGCAATTTCCTACAAAATAACAATAAAGATACTCAACATAGAACAGCGTTACCGTAATCATAATGAGGGATTTACCTAACTACTTAATAACTACTGTAACAATAACAACTGTTAATAACTACTATCATCATTAGATTTGCTCAGAGATTATTATTCTTATATAGTGAGTATTCGTACAAAAAATATTTGCTGAACAACAGGTTTATATATTACGGTAAACATCTGCAATTGTCTAAGCTACGTCATTTAAATGAAGATAATGAATAAGAAAGAGTCTTCAGTATCAGTTAACAAAATCAGATCAACAATTCATGAACAGTTAACAGCAGATATAGCCAGTTAACTTGCAACGAAATATGTGTACAAAGGTGAAAAGTGTTGTACGAGTGTTTTTATCTGACTCTGACCTGCGTTTGAGCGTTGTAAGCCATGGCTCGGACCTTCTCCGCTTTACGACATACTTTGGTCACCATTGGTTTTTGGCGTCTGTAGTTCGCCAACGGGACGCCTTTGGGCGAGGCAGGATTCACTTCTTCCACATCCTCGTCCTTCACACACCACAGAGACATCCGGCCGTCTCGCGATCCTATGAAGGGACAATATAAATATCGCTATTAAATGGTATGCTTCATTGAAAAAGAGGGTGGGGGTTCCCAGGCAGCACACTAGAACCCAGATCCAAAGGTCCTAGGTTCGAATCCGGGCCTGGGGACATAAGCAGGGGGCATATGTTCCATCCATTCATTATTTATCGTCAAGGGAGGTTCTTGGTCCAGTATATCCCTTTGTGGAGACAGCATCGGTGTAAAATATTGTATACGTTTTATTTAATTTCTATTAAATATGACTCAAACGTCAAAAGATATCTATCATGAGCAGAAACCATACCCTTTAGTGTTTGCATAGCTGCCAACGATTTCAGCCGAAAATACTTTATTCGTTAAATTTCATTTCTATTTAATAGGACTCAAACGTCAAATGGTATCTATCATGAGCAGAACCCATACACTTTAGTGTTTGCATAGCTGCCAACGAGTTGGGGATTCTACCTGATTAAAATCTGAGTAAGTGATTGGTGTGACTTCTTGCTTCAATCCTTTAAATAAGCGGTTTTCTTACACCCTTGCAAGCTAACAATGGTAAGACGTCAGTGCCCGCCGTCCTTGTTAGGACGCAACTATTTTGTTCATTTGCTGAAATGAAATGTCGACTGGCAAGATACCGCTATAACCTAAACTCTTCTTCTTTTACAGCTGCTCACCCAATAATTTTCTCACGAGAAATATTGCAAATGTTTCAGGTGGAAATCGTTCATTGCGGTCCACATTGCATAAAAACAATAGAAGCCAGAGGTTGGTTCGAGCAGAAGTGACGTCATTGCGCACTACGTTATCAAATGATGGGCATGTTCGCAAGTTAAAAACTTGCTGAGCAAAGGCGAATGAACGGGGTGTCATACTGGGATCTCGTCATGGAGTGGTACGGTGGAAAAAAAATACCGCCTCCTAACGTAACAAAGGCTCCAGACAATGCTGAATGGCGACCATAGCAATTCACCTTTTAAGTACTTGTTTTTGCAGTCGGGTCTGTAACAACCGAATGCGATTGAGAGATGTTCCTTCTGTCGAATTAGCTATCTTTCCATCTTCTACCTACCTGTTGTAACAAACTCGTCATCGAGCCATTTAATGTCAAATATCCAGTCGGTGTGTCCTCCCTGAAAGTTAACATTGCAGTTTAACATAGAAGCCCTTTGCGGCAAGGTTCGAAGAATATAAGGCAAAATGCAGACACCTATAGACAGGAGTAAAAGTGTCTTACCAGTAGATGATCTTAAGTTCACCCAACGATATACAGGTAAGATATTTTCCGCCAATGATGTAGACTGTGTATTTTACTTAGCATTCGTGTAGACTGCGGACAAGTATCTCACAATATTTGATAATCTAAAATTTAAGTGATTTCACAAACATTTTAGCCACACAAAAACGACTTCAGACCCTGTGAAAATATAGACAAATTTACAATATTTTGTTACCATAATACCGGCAATGAAAACTATAGGAAGAAAAAAAAAAGATACATATTGTTTGTTTGGAGACTCTGTGGGTCATATCGTGACAAAGGGGAGGTAAATGTATAGAGGACCCATATCTCCAGGAGTAACCTCTATTCATAATACCGGTAATGGAAAATATAGGAAGAGAAAAAAAAGATATCAATTCTTTATTTGGAGACTCTGGTAGTCATATCGTGAAAATGGGAGAGGCTAAATGAATAGAAGACCCATGTCTCCGGGCGTAAGCTCTATTCGTCATAGATATAGAATCTATATGCTGCACAAACATACAGACAGTTTCAGAGGCGATTCTACCCACGCATCAGCCGCTTGGACTGGCCTAGCGGAGCACACTCCGCGTTCGGCTATTGTCGAGTGTGCTCCGCTAGGCTTTGCATGTGTATGCCTCCTTACTTACCTCACATATACAATACGGATCAAACGTTGGTAGCTTGTACACGGCCAGATCATTAACATTGTCTCCACCAGTAGCTAACAACGTTCGGGACGGGTTCACGGCGATACCGTGTATGCCACAAGGACAGTCAGCTGGTTTGATCTCTGGACTACTCTTCAGGGAAGGAATCTGTGCCATCTGCTTCGTTATCAAGTCAAGGACAATGAGCTGATGGGAAAGGGTAAAAAACACATCAAAACCTCATTCACCTAAGTTGTGATATCAGAATTTCAACATTAGCACAAATTACACTGCCATTTAAATCAATTTTTTAAAATAAATAATATGTTGCATGAATGAAAGTTTTAAATGACTCATACTGCTGATTATGAAGCCTGAGGCAGGTAAAAAAAACAGTGCCAATTTACCATTTCAAAATTAAAGGATAGTGACATTTATCTGTGAATCATCATTAATTAAGACAATGGTCCATATTTATTACACAATGTATATCACATTTAAACAATGGACAATTCTTTACCACTATTTACACCAACTGACCTTGTTACATTTGGTTCCAAATACAACTTGTCTGTCAGAAACCCAATGAGAAGCAAATATCTTGTTAATGTTTCCCAGTTTATATTCTCTTTCCTTCAGCAGGCCAGGTAATTGCAGAGACAGATATCGGCTGGAAAGTGCATTGGGTTGACCAATCACACTAAGCTGTCTCTTATGCAGATAATGCATGAGGCCTGCATTGGGAAAGTTCTCTTGGGAATGCAAGTGACTGCCTTTAAGTGTTTTGCCTCCAGATTTATCACACAGAGAAAAATAAGAGCCTTCCATTGTTGCCATTATATGGCTGATATCCTATTCAGCAATGCAAACTTATCTAAAAAAAAAGAGATATAATGATCATGATCAATAATTAAACTGGAACATGTATACATGTTTCACTTGGCATAAAAATCACATGGAAAAGTATGCTTTCCCTGGGTAGTACATCATTAAAAGTCAGGTATCACTACCTTGTTAAATATGTAAATATATCTATTTCATACATTTAAAAAGTCTGGTAATGTAAGATATTTCTATAAAAGATTTTGAAACTAGATTTCTGGACTTGACTTACTGCACTTTTATTTAGCCATATACTTATACAACCACTCAGATTGCTTCAATATTTACCTTGCAATGGTAAATTTATATCAGTCTTAAGAATTGTATCACATATATATAGAAGTTAGTAGCTACAACGGCTTACTTGCAGGACTAATAGAAGTTATATCTTTAAAGTTATTCATACAGCAATATATTCCTTCAGAAACTTGCAAACAAGCTTTGAATAGAAATGGTATATATAACTTCTTAGTATATGAATACATATAGATGCTATAAAAAAAATACCAGAGTAAACAGTTTTCCAAAGGCACTTTTTGGGCCAGAATAGGGATTTGATCTCCTGAAGTAAAATATTAGCCTACTGCATTCTGACATATTTTTACCTTTTAGCGTATGATAAGCCACAATTTTTCAATAATAGATGAAAATATAAACTTAGCTCTTAGGTGGGAAATTATACTGGATAAGTCACTTTAAAGTTAAAGTAGAAAATAAAATGGACCTAAACATAACATTTTAATAAAACAAATTACACACTTCCATAGGTTGTATAATAACCTGAAATACTCGAAATACCAGGTCTAAGACAGGAATATAAGTGAATTAATTTAAACCCCTATCTGCCACAGATGTAAACAACATCAGTCTAAAAATGCCTCACTTTTTGACACGGTCTTCAAACATGGGTCAATAAAACAATATCTGGCTCCTTATTTAAGTCTATCCGATGCAATATGTATAAACCGTAGAAGAAGCATGAAGTTGAACCGATTGATTCATTAATTTCTAGATAAACCTTCACCGAATTTGTCTTACATACACCACCAACTATCTAGGCCTATTCTCTGTCACTGTTCATTCGGCCATATTTAAATGTCCGTTGGCTCATTCACTGGACGTCGCGACCATCGCGCAATAATCTTCAATAGATGGCGCTGCTGTCATACTCTTATATCATGCTGCACCCGTGCAGGGTCTGTGCTTCCATATATATGGTATTGTTATAGTGGCTAATTCGTATCCCTCATCCG